>CAUYRH010151337.1:0-46473 GCA_963574655.1 Perodicticus potto
TGAGAACAATTTTGATCCGTATTTAGAAGTTTTCTCCTAACCCTTCAAATATGTACCACAGGTGTGATCCCGCCCTCTATCCTCACTCCCCCCACCCTCCCTCTCCCTCCCCTTCCCTCCCTCTCCCCTTTCCCTATCTTCCTGTGCAATAAGTGGGTTGTAGCCTACGGAGTATTTCTAATTTGTTCTAGGGTTTATGCATAGAGGCATCATATTCTTATTCAGGACTTAGTGTTCTTTGCAAAATAACCACACAGAAAACAATTTTGATCATCAGCACCCATACAAGCTCCCTCTCAGAAGTCTATTGATTGCAACCTTAGCATTAAGGTTTTGGGGTTTTTCATGGTGCTCTTGGCATTCCTTCTTGGCATTGCTTTCAAAAGCTCTGATTCAAGTGTAGGTTGCATAACCACTAAAGGATGTGGGAAAGGGCTGACCCATGGACTAAAAGGAAGGATATTGCCTTTGGATTGGTTTTCTCCCAAGGAAGTACTTGGAATAAAGATTTCAGTGCAATTAGTTTATTTTGGAGGTGATCTCAGGAAGCTTGGTGAAGAAGTGTGGAACTGAGGCAAGGAAGGAAGTTAAGGCAATGAAAGGTGTATTCCCTTCTGGGTTAACACTGTGGGCAAGTGAGAGTTACCTGGGACCTTCTAGGACACTGCAGAAAATACTTTATGCTTGTCCCATTAGAGCTTGAAGAATTTGGGTGTTTATCTTATTAATTCTTGTCTCTCCGTGGTTAAGGTTCTTTCCTCAGTCATTACTCTCCAGGACCTCCAGGTTTCCTGTGTACAAGTGAGCTCGCCAGAGATGCCCCACAGGCAGAATGAAGCAAGATGACTTTGCATATTTGGGAACTACCTGGAGGTGACCTCTGGAGAAGGCTTGGGGGTATGGGTGGAACCAACAGCATGGAAACTGTTTTTAAAATAATTCTCCTGGGAATGACTGAATCACTGGGGCCCTGTGTCCATAATTTTTTATTAGCTTCTCTTTTTAATTATCACCAATTCTGGAATATACCCTACAAATTATAAATTATAACTTGCAACAAGGAATGAAAAGGTTATACTTTGTATATACATTATACAAAGGGGAAAATTTGCTTATTTCCCCTTCCATTGTTACGCTATCTCTCTGTGCTAGGTTCTGTCACTCTTGTCCTTCTTGTTCCATATTTTTGAGTGCCACATTCTCCTTCTTTAGATGGAGGGTATCAAAGGACCCAGGTCTTCTCAGCTGGTCTGTTCACCCATCCGGTGCAAGGGTGAGCCACTGAGGCTGTAAGTCCAGGATATGGCAAATGACAGAAATCCCTAGCCTTTTTAAACTTTCCCTCATCACCCAACCTCAATCTCTCTTTCCCATTTTTTTGTTATATTTTAACTCCTTTTTTTTTTTTTTTTGCTTTTTTTTCAACTTAAAATGTATGCCTGGATTAGAGTTCCCTTTTTTAATCTGAATTAAAAAGTTATACTCTTTATAACTCAAACAACAACATTTTGGCAGGAAGTTAGCAGAAACATATGGGCCTCAGCATTTTGATGCCCACACCGACTTCTGCCAAAACATTTCCCTGCTGTCATATAGACAGCAGCAATGTTTAGGAGTGTTAGGGAATCATCCCGTGCAACTCGGGCCAGGGAATGCTTCTGCCTAACAGCATTTGAGCCTACCGAGGGACTTCCCACCCCTGACTAGGAGAGTTTCCAGCAGTAGGAGAGAGGTGGAGTCAGTATGCCTTTCTGAAAGCTACACAAGCTCCGGGCAATGTCCCTTCACTTCAGGAGCCCACAGGCAGTGAGTGGACAGGACAGGAACAGGGAGGGTATTTGTCAGAATCCAACCAAGAAAACAGAAAACATTCTATTTTTCAAAAGAAGGAGTATAATACAAGGGATTGGTGGCACAGGTAATGGAAGAACTAAAAATCAAATAGGAGACCGTAAGGCAACCCAGAGACTAGTCAGAGCAGGAAGCAACTACCACCTAGGAGTGGAAGGGAAGAAGGGAAGTAAGAATTTCCGGAGATGTGTGGAAGTGGGAACCATGATGGACTTGTCCAGTGAGATCTGGAGCCAGAGAAGAAATTCAGCCCCTGCCAGAGACAACTTTTGAGCAGATGGGGAGGGGAAGAAATGTCTGGCTTTCTTGCCTACCACCCTCTGGCTTTCTTCAGAAGGCAGCCAACACAGGAGCCTGGGACACCAGCCTACTATAGAGACCTGGAAAAACAGAAGAGCTGAGATTTGCCTAAGAGCAAATAGGCAAGGACTCACTTGCACAGGGTTGGAAGAATGAAAATGGCATATTTGGCTTTCTTTGTTGGGCGATTTTTAAAGGAATTTTAAAAATCACTACATTTTTTTCCCCCACAGATTATGGGGGTAGAAATAATTTGATCACATGAATCACTTTTGCAATGCTTGAGTCAGGGCTGTTAAGTGTACCTATCACCCAGAGAGTGTTGATTGTACCTGTTAGGTAGGTTTTTTCCCACTCCCTACCCCCTGTTTAATTTCCGCTGAGGATTATTTCTCTCTGTGCATATGTGAGCTCATCAATTTAATAGCGAGTACATGTGGCATTTTTTTCCCCATTCTTTCTTTGGTTACTTCACAGAGGATAATGGCCTCCAGTTCATACAAATTGTCACAAAAGGCATCCTTCTTCATGAATGAGTAGTATTCCATGGTGTACATATACCACATTTTGTTAATCCACTCATGAACTGATGGCCACTTGGGTTGATTCAACATCTTTGCAATTGTGAATTGTGCTGCAATCAACATTTGAATGCTGGCGTCTTCTTGATAAAATAACATTTTCCTTTAGGTAAATACCAAGTAGTGGGATTGCTGGATAGAACAGTAGGTCTACTTTTAGTTCTTTGAGAAATCTCTATACTGTTTTCCATAGAGGTTGTACTAATTTGCAGTCCCACCAACACTGTATAAGTGTTCTTTTCTCTCTGCATCCATGCCAGCATCTATTGTTTTTGGATTTTTTAAGGAAAGCCACTCTGACTGGGGTGAGGTGATATCTCACTATGGTTTTAGTTTGCATTTCCCTGATGATTAGTGATGTTGAGCATCTTTTCATGTGCATATGGTCATTTGTGTATCTTCTTTTGAAAAGCTTCCTTCACCCAGTATTGATGAGGTTTTTTGATTTTTTTTCTTGCTGATAATACATTCTTTGTAGATTCTGGTTATTAGTTCTTTATCAGATATATTGCTTGCAAATTTTTGTTTTTCCCATTCTGTATGTTGTCTATTTGCTCTGTTAATTATTTCCTTTGGTGTTTGGAAGCTTTTTAATTTAATCAGTCCCATTTATTTGTCTTTGTTGTTGCTGTGATTACCATTGGGATTTTAGTCATAAATTCTTTGCCTAGGCCAATATTTAGAAGACTTGTTTCTATATTTTCTGCCAGAATTCTTAGGGTTTTATTCCTAAAATTTAAGCTGTTATCCATCTTGAATTAATTCTTGAGAGTAGTGACAGATATGGATCCTGTTTCATTCTTCTGCATGTGGCTATCCAATTTTCTCAGCACCATGTATTGAACAGGGTTTCTTTTCCCCAGTGTATATCGTTGGCTACTTTGTCAAAGATAAGTTGCACACTATATATGCACAGTTTTATATATGCATTCTCTCTTCTTTTCTATTGATCTATGTCTCTATTTTTGTGCCAATATCATGCTGTTTTGATTACTATAGACTTGCAGTGTAATCTGGAGTCTGGTAATGTGATGCCTCCATATTTGTTCCTGTGGTTTAAAATTGCTTCTCCTATTTGGGCTTTTTCCTGGTTCCAAATGAAGCATAGAATTATTTTTTCTAGATCTGTGAAACATGACATTGGTATTTTGATTGGGATTGCACTGAATATGTAAATGATTTTGTGTGGTATGGACATTTTAACCATGTTGATTCTGGGCTAGGTGCCTGTAGCTCAGCAGCTAGGGTGCCAGCCACATACACTGGAGCTGGAGGGTTCGAATCCAGCCTGGGCCTGCCAAACAGCAATGACAACTACAACCAAAAAACAGCTGGGCATTGTGGCGGGCACCTGTAGTCCCAGCTACTTGGGAGGCTGAGGCAAGAGCATCGATTAAACCCAAGAGTTGGAAGTTGCTTTGAACTGTGATGCCATAGTACTCTACCCAGGGTGACACAGTGAGACTCTGTCTCAAAACAAAACAAAACAAAACAATGTTGATTCTGCTGATCCATGGGCATGAGATGTTTTTCCAGTCATTTGCATCCTCTGCAATTTCTTTCCTTAGTGTTTTATAGTTCTCTTTGTAGAGATCTGTCACCTCCTTAGTTAACTATTTTCCTAGGCATTTTATTTTCCTTTGGTGTCAAGTGATACTGGCCTTGTAGAATGAGTTTGTAAGCTTTCCCTTATTCTCAGCATTATGAAATCATTTCTGCAGTGTGGGTGGAAATTCTTCTTGTAGGTCTGAAGAAATTCATTTGTAAAATCATTTTATTCAGGACTTTTTTTCTGATAGAAGATTTTTATTGCCACCTCAATCTTTCTGCTCATGATTGGTCTGTTTAAGAATTCATTCCTTGGGCGGCGCCTGTGGCTCAAAGGAGTAGGGCGCCAGCCCCATATGCCGGAGGTGGCGGGTTCAAACCCAGTCTCGGCCAAAAACTGCAAAAAAAAAAGAAAAAAAAAAAGAATTCATTTCTTCCTGATTGAGTCTTTGGAGTTTGTGTATGTCCAGGAAATTGTCCATTTTCTCTAAATTTTTATGTTTACATGAATAGTGATTTTCATAGTATTTATAGATAATATTTTGTATTTTTGGTATCAGTTGTAATATCTCCTATTTCATTTCTGATTGAGCTTATTTGGGTCTTTTCTTGTCAATCTAGCAAGGGTCTATTAATTTATTCATCTTTTCAAAGAACTTTTTGTTTCATTGATCCTCTGTATTGTTTTTTGTTTTCCGTTTTGTTTAATTCTGCGCAGACCTTAGGTATATCTTTTCTTCTGCTGGCTTTGGGTTTGATTTGTTTCCCTTTTCTAGTTCCCTGAGATGTGTCACTGGATTGTTAATTGGTGATCTTTCTGAGAAGATCTGGCAGGTGATGTCTTTGGTCAGCCATCTTGTCTCCATTCTAGAATTACTATTATTTTTAATTGCATGAAATGATCATACATGTTTGTGGGGTCCAGTGTGCTATTTCAATATGTGTATACAATGTGTAATGATCAAATCAGTGTAATTAGTGTATACATCACCTCAAACACTTACGTGTGTTGAGAACATTCAAAATCAAAATCCTTCCTTCTAGCTATTTGAAAATATACAGTAGATTACTGTGATTGCTAGTCACCCTACAGTGCTATAGAACACTAAAACTTATTCCTCCTGTCTTACTATAATTTTGTACTCATTAACCAACCTCTCCCTTCCCGTCTTCTCCCCCAACTTTTCCCAGATTCTGGTAATCACTATTCCACTCTCTACTTCTATGATAACCAACTTTTTTAGTTGCCACATATGATGAGTGAGAACATGCAATGTTTATCTTTCTCTGCTGGGCTTATTTCACTTAACATAATGTTCTCCAGCCTGATCTATGTTGCCACCAGTAATAGGATTTTATTCTATTTTATGGTTGAATAGTATTCCATTGTGTATATATGCCACATTTTCTCTATCCATTCATCTCTTGATGGAATTTAGGTAGCTTACATATTGTGGCTATTGTGAATAGTGCTGTGATAAAAACATGGAAGTACAGATGTCTCTTCAACATACCAACTTCCTTTCCTTCAAATATATACTCAGTAGCAGGATTGCTGGATCATATCGTAGTTCTAGTTTTAGAGCTTTCAGGCATCTCCATACTATTTTCCATAGTGGCTGTACTAATTTACATTCCCACCATCAATGTTTAAAAATTCCTCCTTCTCCACAGCCTTACCAGCATTTGTATTTTTATCATTTTGATAAGAGCCATTTTAACTGAGGTAAGATGATATCTTATTGTGGTTTTGATATGCATTTTTGTGATGATTGGTGATGAACATTTTTTTAAACACCTATTTATATGTTTGCTTTTGAGAAATATTTCTACTGATCATTTGTTCACTTTCTCCTTTGATTATGTGTTTTTGTTTTTGCTGTTGAGTTATTTGGCTCCCCTAGATATTCTGGATATTAATTCCTTGTTAGATAAATAGGTTGCAAATAATTTCCCCCATTATGTAGGCTGTTTCGTCACTTTGTTAATATTTTTTTGTCTGTGCATAAACCTCATAGTTTGATATAGTCCTATTTGTCTATTTTGCTTTTGAGGTCTTTTCCATGGAATATTTGCCCAGAACAATGTACTGAGGCATTTCCCTTGTTTTATTCTAGTGTTTTTATGCTTTCAGATCTTATTTTTGTCTATAGTCCACTATCATCCTCACAACAGTCCTGACAGATGAATAGTCCAGCCTCCATTTCCAAGCTTACAAAGGTTGACTATAGTCCCAGCTACTTGGGAGGCTGAGGCAAGAGAATCACTGAAGCTCAAGAGTTAGAGGTTGCTGTGCAATATGATGCCACAGCACTCTACTGAGGGTGACAGTGAGACTCTGTCTGGAAACAAAAAAAACATTAAAAAAAAAAAGGTTGAATAACATACTTGAGTCACCTGACTAGTGAGTGGCAGAGCCAAGATCACAGCCATCTCCTTTTCACTCAGTTCATTCCACAGGTTTTTAAGCACTGTCCTCATCTGTCTCCAAGTCAGTTCTGAGTTTGTAGAAATGGTCCATCTGCCTTCCAAAGAGAATTCAAAGCGGCAAACAAATAATAATAAAGGACTGTAAGCAGAGATGGGAGGGCACGTACCAGGCACAGTGGTGCCGCCACAGAGGGAGTCATTAACTTTGGATACTGGGAAAGACGTCATCCACCTGCTGTATTTCCTGCACAGCCACTTTGTCTATGAGTGCACTCAGACCTGAGAGCTTAAGGGGAGAAGACAGATTCCAGACAAGATTGTGTTAGAGTCTCAAAGTCCAGTCATGCCTGAAATGAAGTTTCTCTTTTTTAAAAAAATTGCTTAAGTCAATCTGTGTTTCTGTCACTTGCAACCTTAAGCAGCCTGCTGGCTAATGGAACCCATTCTAAATAAACAAAATGTTTCCTTTTAACTTCTTTTGTACTCATCATCATCATCACTATTTCTCTTCTTAAATAGGGTCTTCTCATTTGCAGAGGCTCTACTCCCTTTGCCTAACACAGTACTCAGCCTATCAGAGACATTTGTACATTTTTGGTGCATGAATTAATTTTCTGTAGCATTCTAGAGGATTACTTTGTTGGGATGGAAAAGTAGGTTATGTATCCTGTTTATCCTCTAATGTGCCCTAAATTAAAAAAAAAAATTTTTTTTTTTTACTTTGCAAAAATTTTAATTTAGGGCATATTTTGTTTTGTTTTGTTTTGCTTTATTTTTATATCTGATAAGAGACAGAAGTCTACTTGCATTCTTCTGTATGTGGATATCCTATTTTACCCACATCATTTATTGAAAAGATTGTTATTTCCTTAATTTATATTCTTGGTACTTTTATTAAAAATCAGTTGGCTCTAAAGAGTGCATTTATTTTTCAGTTCCTGATTCTGTTCAATTAGTATGTGTCTATTTTTATGCTGGTATTATGCTATTTTGACTACTAAAACTTTGTAGTATTTTTTTTAAGTCAGATAGTGAATGCCTCCAGCTCTGTATTTTATGCTCAAGATTTGAGCACTAAGTGGTCTTCTATATTTCTCTTCCAGAATGTAAAAACTTGTTCATTTAATGGTGTCTCATATAGTTCATTAGGCTTCTTTCATTCTTTTCTATTCTTTCTCATTTTTTTGGTTTGATCTCACTAAATTATTTCAAAAGGTCTGCCTTAAAGTTTGGAAATTTTCTTCTGTTGTTTACTCTCTTTGTTGTATTTTTTATTTCATTTATTTAATTCTTTACCTCCAAAGATTTCTGGTTTTTTAATGATATCTCTTTGTCAATTTTCTCATTTATATCATGAATTGTCTTTCTGATTTAGTTAATTTGTCTATCTGTATTCTCTTGTATCTCACTGAGTTTTCTTATAATCATTATTTTGAATTCTTTATCAGGCATTTTTTTTTAAATTTCCTTTTGGAAGAGTGTTACATAGTCACTCTCCTAATTTATGGAGTAGCTTTCATCATAAAGAAAGAATTTCCCTGTAGCAGTGTACTATTGTGCCAGTTATGTAGAGTGCTTTGGCTTTGGTTTTGAGTGGGTGCAGTAGAGTAGTCTGCATGTGATTTCTTTGGCTATAATCAACATCAGAGGTGTCTGTGAGTGCCTTCATGACCTACACTATGGGTGCTTGTGGAAGCAGTGGTGGAGCTTTGCTGGGGATGAGGACCTCCTGGTAGGACAGTTCTCAGTCTCTGGTGAGGCACATGCTGATGGCAGTTGAAGGAAGGAGTTGACCATGATGGTGGTGGACTAAATGCATGCCCCAACTCTGAGATTTAACATAAGTGCATCTAACTCTCCACCAATTTTTCTTGAGCCAACTCAGTGCTCAAAATGTTGGCACAAGAAGGAAAATAATAACTAGATCACTGTTATCTGACATTTACTGAATTCTGTGTATTGGACACTTTGTACCAGCTATTTCATATTACCATCACCATTTCTAATATACCATGATATCACCAATGAGTACATGAGAAAACTGAGGCACAAAGAAGTTAAATAGTTGTCCTAATAAGTGGTGGAAGTAGTATTAAGCAGCCTCATTTTAGACCTCATTCTCTACCCAGTGCATTATCTCTTCCAGGTCCCAGCTTCCACTGCACCACAACCCCCTTTGCTCTGCTTCCCTAAACAAACAGAGATCTGAACTTCCTCACATGTCATTCCCAAAGGGGCCTGAGGTTCAAACCATAACTTAGAAGCCTCTTTTGACTTCTACAAGTACTTCTTGAACAACTATCCCAAAGCTACTTCTAGGAATATCATAGTGTGGTATTCCTATGAGATTAGATACAGAAATATATGGGAATACCATATAACCCTTAGAGCCATAACCCTTTCATACTAGAGAGGGTCCCACTCAATACCATAAAGGGTAATCACATTTCAATATAGTTATATGAGAGAGAGAGAGAGAGCGAGAGAGACCATATATATATATATATATATATATATATATATATATACAGCTATAGATAGAGAGAGAGGTTTTAATATATGTTATATATATGTGTATATATTATTATATAATATATTTTAGATATATATATATATATATATATATATATAGAGAGAGAGAGAGAGAGAGAGAGAGAAAGAGAGAGAGAGAGAGGTGCTCATCCACAGTTCCTGGCTTATAACTCTCACAGTCATTATTACATTCTTTTGTTATAGTGTTGGGTGTTTTAGGCCTCAGGAGTAGGCAGGAAGTAGAATCTCCTTGCCTTCCCTGCCTTTCTGCCTGTGAGACATAACCCCCGCATACTAGAGAGGGTCCCACTCTATACCCTAAAGGCTAATCACATTTCAATAGGATTATACATAAAAACCCAAGAGGATACAGAGGGCTGAATATGTGGAGTAGACAGAAGGGTAAATAAGAACTTATCCACATGCTAAGAAGATGACACACCCTCAACTCCACAAGCCCAGAAGCTCCTGTGCTCAGGACTCTTTCAGACCTTGCCCAGATGTGTCTCTTCATATGGATGTTTATTTGTATCCTTTAAGCTATCCTTTGTAATATCCTTGACATATTAAGTAAATATGTCCCTGAGTTCTGGGAGCACCACTCTACAAATTGTTTGAACCCAGAGAGAGAATCCTGGGAACCCCCATTTGAAGCCAGTCTGTCAGAAGATCTGGAGGTCTGGACTTGCTACTGGTGGGAAGGAGGGATCCATCTGAGGAACAGACTGAGCCCTCCACCTGGGAGATCTGATGCTGTCTCCAGGCACATAGTGTCAGAATTGAATCAGAAACACCCAGCTGGTGTCCACTACGTCGTGTGCAGGGAAAACATGCCCATTTCATCACAGAAGTCTTCTTCTGTGCTGATGATTACTGTTTAGAGTAAAGCATGGTTTGAGTGTTTTCCATAAACACTTCATGTGAATTAATATTTCTTGGTTTCTATATCACTGGTTATTCTGGGCCCTTCCCTCCTTATTGCAAAAAACATTGGGGTGGGGTTAAGTTTCCATTTACTAATTATAAATTTACCTTATTTCCCCCTTTAATCTGTGCCAATAATTTCTACCAAATATGCACCCAGGTTATATTCTTAAATTTTATAGTAGTAACCATCCAACTACCCCAAACTCTTTGTATGATGATCTTAGTGCTGGTTTAGTTATAAACAGCTGGGACTCCAAGTGGTATTAAGGTGAAAAGTAGAGACAATGGGTGGCAGAGGATAGCTCTTTGGCAGTTTCAGTTTACAGCTAGAGGAGCTCTAATGAAATAATCTGAAATAAATTGGATGTACAGATTACATGAGATTGAATGCTTTCTGCAAAGAGGACCAATCTACAGGTCAATGTCCAGGTCATGAAAAATAGCAAGTCTGATGTCATTGTGGGATGATGGTAGAAGATTGCATAGGAACCACAGCAAGACTGTTTACATATGATGAAACCAGTTCACTGAGGATTGGGGAAGAGTTTGAATATCACATTTAAGCCTAAAAAGCCCCAGATAAAAAGCAAAATAGGAAGTCACAATCATAAGAGCAGGGGGCTGAGCTGGGAAGAGGGGACTTCATTCACTCACCCATTAAGTAGTGCCAACCAAGCTGTAGAGGCTAGAGATGCTAAAGCCAACTTGAACTTGCCCCTAAGGTAGCTACAGTGTAACAGGGAAGGCCAGAAGTAAACACATCATTAAAATAAAGCACAATAAATAACATACCAGGGGATGAGGAGGGCATAAAAAAGAAGCATTCTAATTCCCAGGAAAGAGAAATAGTACATGAGAAATTTCTTAGGTGAGAAAGAGAGCTTGACTCACTTACGGAAATGAAAATCAGAGTCACAAGGAATGACATTAGAGAGCTGAATCGGGACCTGCCTCCTGAATGCTTTAGAAACTCTGTTATAAGATGTGTTTTCTTTTTCCCAAGGCTAGTGGGATGCTTTTGAAGGGTTTTAAGTGTGGGAAGCACTCAAACAAATGTGGCTTTAGAACGATCATTCTAACAGTATGACAGATGATGGATTGGAGAGGAATCAGGTTAGAGGCAGGAGAGAAGTTAAGGGATTGTTTCGAAAAACAGGCACGAAATGGGAAAGGTCTGAAGCCAGATACTAGCAGTAGGAATGGATGGAAAGGGTGTATATAAGAGATTAATTAGTGACCGTTTGAAATGAGAGTGGGAAAGTTAGACTTATGTCTAATTTTCAGGCTTTAAAACGTTTCTAGGAGTTCTATTCTCAAAAGTAGACAACACACAAGACGGGGTTAGTTTTAGGTAGGTTAGCTTTGAGTGGATGTGGAATAATTCATGTGGAGCTCCTGCCAGGTAATTAGGGGAAATATCTGAACTATAATAGTAGAAAATACTTAGGGAAACATCAGCACTGGTGCTGGCCATTGCAGTGGAGAAATATCATCATTCAGGGAGGGCGTTAGTGAGGACATAGAAATTGAAACTCTGGGACATACCAACAACTAAGGAGATGAGAGACAAGAACTGTGAAAAAATGCCCAGAGGGAAAAGAGGGAGAGTTTAGTGTCATGGGCATCTAGGGAGAAGGTTTTCAAGAAGATTATAGTTAACTTTGCCAAAATGTTGCCAGTGAGATGAGAGTTGAAGTATTTACATTGATTTTGGCAAATAGGAGATCATTGGTGATTTTTTTCATTTATTCTGCACTACTGCACTAGTGGGAATTGGACTATGTGACGATGAGGAAGTAATTTAATAATAATTTCTACTTTATAGAGTATTGTGAAGTGTAAATGAAATTTCTGCCCATCTAAGAAGGGCCTGTCCCTTTCTGGAATTTACTCCCTATAGACTTCTTTACATCCACAATGCTTTAATACAGTCATTTTCAACTGGTGTGCCTGAAAAATGTAAAGATAATTAATTAAATTATTTTCGAAAGAAGTTCAAAGCACAGTCGTTATCACTCTTTTTTTTGATCAACATAATTTAAGTCTGCCACAGAAGTTTAACTATCGATTCAAGTGTGCTGTGAGATAAAAAATGTTGAAAAACACTGCTTTAGTATGTTTTCAAAAATTATGACCTTATCATGCAGAAGAAATGGTCTTTTCAACAAATGGTGCTACAGCAACTGTACATTCACATGCAAAAAAAAAAAAAAAATGAACCTAGATGAGGACCTTACACCTTTCACAAAAATTAAGTCAAAATGGATCATAGATCTATTGTAACATATTAATTATTGTATAATCCAAAGGAAAATACAAAACTATAAAACTCCTAGAAGATAATGTAGGAGGAAACCTAGGTGACATTGGGTATGGAGATGACTTTTGGATACAACACTAAAGACATGATATAAGAAAGTAATAATTGATAATCTGGACTTTATTCAAATTAAAAAAAATATGCTCTACAAAAATACTGTGAAGAGAATGAAAAGACAAGCTACAGACTGGGAGAAAATATTTGCAAAAGACATCTGATAAAGGACAGTTATCCAAAATACTCAAAGAACTCTTAAATCTCAATGCTAATTGTCTTAGACTATGTAGGTTACTGTAAGGAATATCGTAATCTAGACCTCTTGCAAACAGCAGAACTTTATTGCTCACAGTCTGGAGGCTGGGAAATCTAAGAACAACACACCACTTCTGGGTCATACGTGTATCCTCACACAGTGAAAGGAATGAGATAGTTCTCTGGGGTCTCTTTTATTAGAGCACCAGTACCATTCATGAGGGTTTCATCCTCATGGCCCAATCAACTTTTGAAGACCTTCCCTTCAAATACCATTACATTGGGAATTAGGTTTCAACATATGAATTTTAGAGGAACACAAGCTTTCAGTCTACAGCAAAAAGAAAATGAACAACTTGTTTTAAAAATGGGCAAAAGACTGAAAACATCCTCACCAAAGAAGATATACAGATGGCAAATAAGCATATGAAAAGACACTCAGCATCATATGCCATTAAGGAAGTGCAAATTAAAACAATGAGCTACCAATGCATACCTATTAGAATGGCCAAAATCCAAACACTGACAACACCAAATGCTGGTGAGGACGAGGAGCAACACCAACTCTCATCCATTGCTGGTGAGAATGCAAAATAGCACAGCCGCTTTGGAAGACAGTGTGGCAGTTCCTTACAAAATGAAACATACTCTTACCATATCATCCAGTAATCACATTCCTTGGTATTTACTCAAATGAGTTGAAAATTTATGTCCACACAAAACTTGCACACAGATGTTTATAACAGCTTTATTCATGTTTGCCAAAATGTAGAAACAACCAAGAAGTCCTTCGATAGGATAAATAAACTGTGTTAAGTCCAGAAAATGGAATATTATTCAGTGCTAACAAGAAATGAACTATCGCACCATGAAAACACATGAAGGAAATTTCAATTCATATTACTAGGTTAAAGAAGCCAACATGAAAAGGCTACATACTGTATGACTTTAATGATACGATTATGGAAAAAGTAAAAACACAGGGGCAGTAAAAAGACGAGTAGTTTTCAAGACTTGGAGAGGAAAGAGGGTGAAGAGGCAGGACACAAAGGAATTTTAAGGCAGTGGAACTATTCTGTACTACAATGGTGGGTGCCTGTCATTATACATTTGCCAAAACCCACTGAATGTACAACACCAAGATTTAACGCTAATATAAACCATGACCTTCTGTTGATAATGATACTCCAATGTTGGTTCATCAGTTGGAACATATGGTATAGAATGTTGACAATGAGGGAGCCTGAGGGGGCGGGGTGAAGAATAGGGGTTATGTGGGAACTCTTTGCACTTTCTATTTAATTTTTCTCTGAATTTAAAAATGCTCTAAAAATAAATCTGTTACAAATATGACTTTATTACACTCAATTTTTCCTTTTCACTATAGGAGCAATTATCTGTCAAAGTCTACACACTAACTGGAAGCAGAAACCCAGACAGCATATATCATAGTTGGAAATATTGCTCCAAACTATTTCCTAGATTACTCAGAAGGCCGATAGCTTTGAGTGGGGACAGCACACTTTTCTCAAAGTTTGAGAAAACATGGAATATTTTAATTTCAAGCCTGATATGAGTTAGAGATCCCTTACAGTTTAGTAAACCTTTTAAAATTGGGGAAATGGCAATGACTTTCACTATTTTTATTCAGCCTATCCAGGATTATAAAGCAAGAAAAAGAAATAAACATAGATTAGAAAGACATAACTTACTAAGAGATACCCTACAATAAAAAAAAAGGCATATAACACTCTTTGTTTACATATGATATTATTGTGCACATAGAGAATCAAAAGAAATCTATAATCTATTAAAACACTATATTAAAACCACCAAATTGACTCATAGATTTAATATAATCCCATTCAAAATCCCAGCAATATTTACTTATGCTAATTGACAAGATGATTTTAAAATGTATATGGTTGTCCAAAAGACTTAGAATGGCCAAAACAATCTTTAAAATAAAGAAATTTTCCATCCATGCGCTGTTAAAGTTTAAGACTTTTTATAAAGCTGTCCAATTAAGACAGAATAGTCCAGAAACAGATCCATGTGCTTTCAATTAATTGATTTTCATCAAAGGCCCTAGTGCATTTCAATGAAGAAAAGGTCTTCAGAAGCAACAGAATATTCCTATAGGG
Source organism: Perodicticus potto (assembly GCA_963574655.1). Classification (NCBI taxonomy): domain Eukaryota; kingdom Metazoa; phylum Chordata; class Mammalia; order Primates; family Lorisidae; genus Perodicticus; species Perodicticus potto. The sequence goes on from CAUYRH010151337.1 coordinate 14,886, forward strand.
GCAAAATAAATGTATTATTTCATTTAATTTTAATTGTTTTATAGTTGCATGGGGCTAGTGGCTGTTGATTTGCCAATACAGATCTAGAAGCAAGGAAAGGAGTCAGGAAGGGGTAGAGATCTTAAGGGGTGTGAACATCATTTTGAAAGGCATCCATCTCAGGTGGGCATTTTGCATGGTCTCTCAGGAAGAGAAGGTTTGTTCCTGCTGGCTGGCAGGAGAGGATCACCCTTACTAGGCCAGAGGACTCAGTGAAGTTTCCGGACTCACACACGTCTACCCAGAAATCCTCATCATAGGTCTCAGGGTCCTCATTTTAGTGTAGGAGACACTAGAGCTGTGAATTTTGCCTTTTTGTAGCTTTACCACTCTCATATTTAAATCTGAGGACTGATTTTTAGCACAGCCTTCAGAACGTGGAAGATGAGGCTCTCTTTAAACACTGTCATTGAGACATCCTGGCTTTCATACTATGCCCTAAATTGACAGATTACTGATCTAATGCTGTTATTTTCTTCCCTCTACTGTGGATGTTAATAACAGCCAACTAATTCCTCAGTCCTTACAATTACTCCCACTCTTACTCTCTATCTTTCAGATGTTGGATCATTGCATAAGCCAGTACATTCCCCTCTGCTGTTCCCATCTCAACCCACCATCCGTGATCCTGTGCCCCACCAGAAGTAATCACTGTCCTGTTTACGAGTAGTGGGGGCCATCCTAGCTCTCCAGTCAGCATCACAGTCTGCATTTCTGCTTCTATAACTACTCTTAGATCAACTTTCTTGGCTGGGTTCTCCCAAAAGCAGACCTAGAGGCAGGATTTGACTACATGTGGTTTATTGGGGAACAATTCCAGAAGACAGGGATAAGGGGATGTCAAAGCAAGACAGGAAAGGGTGGGAAGCCAATGTATGGTGTGTTAGTGAGCAGGTTACTGTGGAGGGTAACTGGGGCTCAGTCCTAATAGGAGTCCTGGGGAATGGTGTGGATCACACCTCAGACGTCCTCCTCCACTACTGACTGAGGGATACGTGTTAATTTTCTGGCACTTCCTGTTGCCCTGTGCATAGGAGGAGGTGAAGCTCTCGGGTGATGATGGCAGGTGCTGGCTGTCTTCATATTCAGGAAGAGTGAGCATTGAGGTGATACGGGCAGGGCATCAGCAACATCTGCTACAATGTCGAAATCATAAAAAACCAGGAGTCCATCTTGGTAGCCAGAGAGGGGTGGGCAAAGCAATAGAAATAAAATCAAAATGTAACTCACACACGCAACTTCTTGGTCACCCCTGGAAATGACTTATATATGAGTTAAACTTATACAAGTTATATCTTCACTCTGGCACAACTAGGGGATAATTAAGGATTTAACCTAACTTTACAGTATGAACCATATTTCAGGGTAATTAACCCTGGTTGATGAGGGAAAGGTCTTCTTCAAAGAGAAATCGTCATGTTTCATCATAAATTATGTAGGGCTGAAATAACCTAAAATCTTGCTTTCACATTGTCAGAATAGAAGAGTGAGAATAGATGAAATAAGTGAGGAGAAATCTTGATAAATGTTGAATCTGGATTGAATCTGCTATGTGGAGTTTCACAATACTATTCTCTTTTTTGTAATGTTTTAAGTTTTTTACTAAAAGAAAATTATTTTGTTTTCAGACCCCCTCTAGCCCTCTTAGCCTTGAGTTACATACACATTCTTAGAATCCCGGTTACCTATTATTAATACAAACAAAGTTAAACAGCAAGTGACAGTTTTCCTCTTATCATGCAAGTTCCAAATTATGGAAACTGCACCAGTTCCTGCTTTGATCACATTACAACCTTACAGTTTCCCTAATGAATCAACCCACTTATATATACCCAACGCTTGTCGTGAAATCTTGCTCTTATACATTACTCACAGGTTTGTTGTATGGATTTAAAAAGCAACGAATATGGGCTCCCCATCCGAGTGTCCCGCACATGGGAAAGGCACTAAGTGCAGATGGTTTTCTCATCCTCTCCTTCCCTTCCCAAACCTAAGTAGGAAAAGCTCCTTTTACTTCCTTCCTAATGTAAATATATTACCTAGATTGAGTACCAAGTTAACTCATTAGCACTCCAACACACAGGCTGTGTTTAGTTTATCAGATTAACTACAGAAAACAAGGTCCTGAGGCAGTGGGATGTCAGTTGCCTCAGGCAGTATGGAAAATAAATAATACTCCATCTGACATTTGTGGATATGCACATTCTGGACAGCGTCTGTTACCCATCTCATTTAATTCTCACAGCACTTCAACAAAGAAGGCCCAATAAGCCAGATGTGTGGATCTAGCTCAAGGCAGAGCTACACTGGGCTCTTGAGGAACCCAGAAAGAGGATGCTATGGAACAAGATAACAGCGGGGTAAGGACTTCCCAGAGGAGAGACAGCAGAGTGGGTGCTCAAGGGGACTCCTTAGGCTGCTCTGGTGTGCTAGTGTTTTTGTTTCTGTTTGTCCTCATCCTACTGACACTGAACTGCAGGACCATTCTGCTGACCTGGAATGACCTGATGACCTAAACTTAAACAGGTTTCTCAGAAGATTCCTAATTGTGCTGTTTTTACACACTGAGCTAAAGTGCAATAAGATCTCATTTTAAATTTTCATAAAAGCAACTTAAAAACTATAACTACCAAATAATGGTATGAGTCTAGGAAAATCTAGCTTGATTTTTCCTCATCTCAACTACAAATATGATATTGGATTTTTTTTCCTTAAAAAACTATTGATAATTACCCCCTGTTTTGGATGTTTGAAACCCAGGACACAATAAGTTTTAATGGTGAAAGGCAGCCTATTGTTATATCCCTTCCTGTGGAAAATTTGTCAAAAAAAAAAGAAGAAGAATTCCTATACACACTAGGACCCCTGTGAGCTGACCACCCAAGGGACTATAAAAAACTGGTCAACACATGGAGGTGGTCAACATAAGGAACTTCCACCAAGTACCTGTGGTGCATGTCCAGTCTATAAAAATTAGGTCAAGTTAGGGAGCTGGTCAATTATGGAGGTTCTACTGTATTTTGCTGATTTTGTAAGTAACAACATATTTGTAGCTTTAAAAATTTAAACATTTGATGGGTCAAGAGAATCGCCTAAGCCCAAGAGCTGGAGGTTGCTGTGAGCCGTGACGCTATGACACTCTACCGAGGGTGAAAAAGTGAGACTCTGTCTCAAAAAAAAAAATTAAACATTAGTAAAGGGCATGAATTAGATAGTGAAGTTTCCCCCACAATCCCATTTTTCAGCATGAACTGTGGTTATATGACTCTTCTTTTAGACTTTTTCTTTTACAGAGTTTACAAAGCACTTTCATATACTTTCTCTCATTGAAACATCACAACAGCAGTATTCAATTATAAATGTGAGATTGGGGAAATTGTTTTCCAGTGAACTTTAATAACCTTCTCACAAAAGGGAGCTACCATGACTGACTTCCTTCTATTCACATTTTTGCAAACCCAGGCCGGGATTGATTCTTTGTGACCTTTCACGCTCAATTCATGTAGTGAGGAGCAGATGGGGCTGTGGAGAGCCGAATCAATCCAAAATCTGCTAAGCATTTTGGTTTTATCAGCTACAGCATTAGCTAAACACAAAACATTTGCATGGGGTAATAGATAAAGATGGATCAGTCTTCCAGAACACTCTAAACGGTGCTTCTTCAAGATCACTAATAAAGAAAAATGTCTAAACTGTGATATAATACTTAGTTCAAATTGGAGTATATTATGGTATTTCCTCCTATAGAAGTGGGTAGAGATAGACTCACACCAATTACTGCTGGCTGTAAAGAAGCAGCTCTCAAATCAATGGACTATAACAAGTCCCCCCAAGCTAACAGCATGGTCTTGGGGTTAGCTGCTTAATTAGTAGACTCTGTTCTAATAGGTAGATCATATAAAGAGAGTTGGTATCTTAGGTGAATTTGGTTATCATCCTTCTAGACTAAACTAATGGAAAAATGAGGACCTTGATCCCCATGAGCCAAATCAACCTTCTCTCTTGAATTAGTTTATATGTAATTTATTATTTATTTTGGCCTAGGAATTTGCTTCAAGAAACTCTGATGAGGGCCAAGGACTAACCACGATTATATTTCTCTCCAAGGACAAACTGGGGGACCCTTCCTATTTCTCAGTCTTCAACCATTTTCCAAATCAAAATGTTTACTAGGTAACAACAAAATTGTTTGCCCTCTTTACTGCTATAGTTTTAATGTTTGATACTTGTATGTTTCTCTTAAACTCTTTCCTCTCAACCTGAAATGGCATGGCCACGCAAGTGGAGTTTAGTTTCGGGCAAACAAAAAAGGCAGCAACAAGTCTCTGAGCTCCCCTGCCTCTAGGCGCCCCTGGGCGAAATGCAGAGTGACTTACAGTACTGTGACCTAGCTTGAAATGTTGTAATGGCCCTGATAGTGATTCATGTCCTCACAACACAAACAGCTATCTCTCTCACCCTTCACAGCTTGGGTGGGGCCTCCACCACAGAGCTGCCTTTGGTCAGCTCTGCTGGCTTTGATGATGAAACTCTGACAGCCAGTCTAAAAGAGAAAAGGACATTCAGGGAATTTTAAGTGGTTTGGATCAGCAGTTGTCATGTACAATGGATGTTTATTTATATTTCACTAGCCAAAATCTAATGCTGCCCAAAATTGGGAAAGAAATATTTCAAATACTAATCAGGCCCAGTCTTGCTTTAATATAAAAAATGAACTGTCCTACGTTTTTTCAATCGTAGTCTCAGAAGGGAGATTTAATATTTCCTGACAGTGCTTTAAATACTTTGCTGTTCAGACGTCAATGAATCCACAATAATTATATCAATTAAATCAGCTTGGTTTTTCCAAAGCTGTTTCAAACTTAAGATGCTTTTGAACTCCTTATCGTAGCATTCACCATTTGGTATTGGGTTTAACAGAGAAAGGCCCAATACTCAGATGGATCACCACTTAACCATTTAACCCATTTACCTATTAGTTTCTATTGTTTTTAATCGATTGATTTGAAGGTCTACAGCTTCCCAGTCCCCTCTTTTCCAAAACTTTTAATGATGCAGAATCCAGGAGACATGTGCTATGATCAGTGATTTTTAATTCTGAGAAGATCAAGCCATAAAGACTTCAGTAGATTATCATCAGGAACTGACTTAACATTTAGTGTCTAACGAAGTCTTTTATAGGACCTTTTGTTATTTCTGTAAAGGAAAGGAAAAAATTATCTTTGTTTTACAGATGGAGAAAATACTAATAAAAGATATCAGTGTATCATTGTTTAGGGGTGGGGAAGGAAGTACCAGTTTCTTTAGGTAGAAATTAATTCTATCCATTCTTCATCATACCCTTAAGAATATCTAACAATTTGGTTGTAGTTTGGACTTCAATCAACGTACTAATTTTTCCTGAATCAAACTCCACAGTAAAACGAGATCTTGATATACTCTTTTGGCAATATCCAGACTTCATATTTGCAAGAATTGAACAAACAAAAGAGCACAGTTGAGATGATTTTTCTTTAGAATAATAGCCAAAAAAGCACTGAACACATTTTCTTAGAGGGATAAAGGATAAGTTCCTTCTAAAGGAATTAGAATGCTTTCCTTTTCTGTGAATGGGTGCAGCAAGTGGAGGGGGGATCTTTGAAGAACACAGTGGGCTAAGTAGAGGCATATGCATGGGAGGTGCAGACCCGCTTTATTTCTCCAGATGAGCACTGAATCCCCTTATCAGACTCAGCCTTAGGTTCTTTGAAAGTATACATGATGCCACTACAAACCAGTTATCCCATTCGGAAATTCTTTAATTGTTTCCTTCTGATTTCCTGTGTAAAAATAAATTAGGAGTCATGGAATGGATGCTTATTAATAAAAGAAAAATTATCAAAGAGATGAACATAGCTGTTTATGAAATTAGAGCAGGCCTGGTACAGACATTGCAGGGCCAAAATAGAGGAGGGATGATAACAAGACAAGACTTGCTTTGAACTTTTGGTTAACATTTATCATGTTTTTTTCTTAGTTTTCTCATTACCAGCTTTTTTATTTTACATCTGACCACCTCTTATAAACCCAAAATTTATTATTTGGTGTTATTTATTTTTTAACCCACTTTCCAAGACAAACTCTAGCAACTAAATTTTATTATTTTTCCTTTAATGGGAAACATTTTTTGATGATATTATTATAATAATCCAACTTAGGAAAGGTTACTTCTTCAGGCAATGAGTTTGGATGGTCTGTGGGATTAACATCAAACTGGGATGCCATAGGGGTAAGAGTTGCAAATTAGGGAGTCAGAGGGTACAAGGTCTACTTCTGATTTTGCCTTTTACTAATAACATGAACTAATTAATACAATGCCTGTAATTTAAGCCTCCTCTATACTTTATAGGACATATAAAAGTATGTCAATTAGTTTAAGCCATATCCAAAGGGTGGTCATTTTTGCCCAACCCCCAAATTCAAACCCTACGTGTCATCATTGAGACAGAATTCGAATCAGAAAGCTCAGCCTCCAGAGGTGATTCAGCTATCTTAATTTCCCAATACCATGAAAGTATTCTTAATTAGCATAATGAATGTTCAAAATAGGATTTTGTTAGTAAAATTAATGGCTTTTCGATTAGCATTAGGGATGCTAGAAATGGGGTTTAACTAGTGAAAATAGTGATATTAAGGCAAGTAGATTGTAAAAAGTATTGTAGACTCCATCCCTGGTTGCATAACCAGAATAGCATGTCCTATACCTGTAAGAATATTGTCTGGAGACTGATTTCAAGACTGTGTGTCTGACTGTTGACTCAGTCCTCAGCTCTTGACTTGTTTGATATAGACCATGAGATTAATTGAGCTTCTCTTCTAGGACACCATGACATCTGCCTCAAGTGAACACCATGTGCATCAGTGCAATTAGAACCCCCAAGAGGGCAAGAGCTGAAATTTCATCAAACTTAAGTAATAGGTTATCAGAGCTATTTTGTGACTTTTTCCTAATAAATGTTAATATACATCTTTATGTGTGGCCAAACTTGGTCAGAGATCTACTTTCAATTTAAACTAGTGAAGAGGATGTGGGAGAGGTAGTTACTCATCACCCAATTCAGATCATCAGTGGTTACAATATTGACAAAATAATCTTTGCAACATTACCATTCACTCAGCATTTGATCTCTATTTAGCCCCATCTCAGATATTCTTAATGCTACCCCAGTGCCTGTGGAAAATTAGAGGGAAATCAATTCATAGACTTCTAAACTAGAGATCCCGAGGGCTTCAGCGCATGCATGAGGCTCTCCGGCATTAGCAGTCATTTTATTCTCCCATGTCTATTGCCTGGTCCTTGCCTCTGAGTTCCAGAGGCTATAAGAATTGGTCCTGCCCCCTCCACGGAACTGAAGACACCAGAATATTTCTGATCAATACTTCCTGCTAAGGTTCTTTCATGGAGCCATGACCACACCCTTTGGTAACTGCCTGTAAGAACAGAACACAGATATGGGTATCTAGGGCCATGTCATAGATAGAGGGGGTGGAGATGATGGGGGTGGTGATGATGATGACTGTGAATACAATTTACACTTGACAAAAAACTGTAACACCATGGATTATTTTTGTTTGTCTACACATAAAATAAAACTAAAGGAATATTGGCTTATGATAATAAGGTTTTTTTTCTTCATATAATAAATCTAGATTTGGACAATCTGAAGCTCACTGAGGCCATCAGGGAGTCAAGGTCTACCTTTCTGCTCTGTAGTTGTTCCTTCCTGGCTCTTGTCCTCACACTTTCAAGCTGGTGCGGCACCTGCAGGCATATAAGGGGAAGGGGAGACAAGAAAGGGCTTTCACAAAGTACAGGTTTGCTTTCTTCTCAAGAAAGAAAATCTCTCTTACATTAGCTGGGATTTTGTCTTCCCCTAGCTGCAAGCAGAGACAGAGTGAACAAAATGAAATTTTGGCAGTCAGGGGAGTAGAAAGTCAATATGGCCAAGACACTAGTAGAGTTTACCATTTCCACTATTCACCAGTCCTTCATCAGGTATTTTACATATCTATCATATACAAACTTGAGCAGCAACTGTTTTCCACAGGATGAAAAATTGCACAGTAGCAATTTTACAAATGATACTCTGAGACTCCAAGACTTCTGTCATTCATGCTTTCTATCCAGGTCAATTTGACTATGGTGATAATAAGGGCAGCAGTTAACATTGCTCTGATGCTGGCCAGAGGTCAAGTACTCTTCAGGTGCCTTATGCGCACTGAGTCATTTCTTCCTCATAGAAACCCTCAGATGTTTTTATTGTCCTCATTTATCAGATGAAGAAATCAAGGATTAGGGAAGTTAAGGAACTTGTGTAGAATCACACAGGTTCTATGAGGTGATGTTCCAGCTTAACCCATTTCTGTATGACTCAGCTCTTGACCACTCTGCTACACAGCTTCTGCAAAACCACCTGCTCAACCTGTGCACCCTGTCACTGCCTCACTGGAGTACCCAGCGACCAGACCAATGGTCACATACTGATCAAGCAGCCAGTTGGTACTGCAGATGAGCGGGATTAAACACAGGCCCTGGGAATGGAAACTGAAAAATCAAGAAGCAGCAAGAAAATGAGTAGTGTCCAACTAGTGTCTAACTAGGATCCAGAATGTGTGTATAGTGTTTTTTATTGATGCAAAGAGGCTTTTTCCCTACTTGATGAAGGCACATGGAAATATCTATCACACAAATGGCCACTGCTCATTGCCTACCCAACAACCATCCTCTAATTCTTCCTTATTAGTAGAACCTCCATTTCACTAAGGGCAACATTAGGCTTAATGACTCGTTACACAGAATTCCTTGGCTCTATATGACACAAGGCTGGCCAGTGACTTTTAAATAAGTAGTCTTCTTGTTATTGCTTATCTCTAAATAGAGATGAGGCCACTCTTAATTTTGTAGCACATACACCAACATTGGAATGGTACAGAGATTAGTATGGCCTTTGTACTAGAATTATATAAAAACTCACAAAGCATTCTATATTTTGCACAGTTCTTGAAGGCCATTTGACACTGAGGAAGCAAAACAGATAATCAGAGTTCAAAGCATACTGTTTGGCATCCCATGTTGAAATTGTGATTTTCACTAAAAAAGGAAGGGAGGGAAAAGAAGGAAGGAAGGAAGGAAGGAAGGAAGGCAGGAAGGAAGGAAGGCAGGCAGGAAGGGAGGGAGGGAGGGAGGGAGGAGAGAAAGAAGATACATGGCGTGGAGGTAGGGAAGAAGGAAGCCCAATAAGTGACATTGTCCAATAGGCCTTGGGAAATCTAACCTTCATGGCTAGTTGTTTGATCTTGGACAATTTTTTGCTCACCCCCTCTGAGCTTGAGCTTCCTTATCTCTACAATGAAGACTATATAATATCTATCTTAAATATTTACCGAAAAGATAAAAAATAGATGTGTGTGAAATATTAACTCAAATGGTATGTATATGCACATTTTTCTTTCTTATGAATTCCCCTTTCTCACCTACACAAATGGAACAAATCCTTTCTCAATGCCTCCCTCATGCTTCTTGTAATAATGTTCTTCAGAAATACACCTCCCCCTGGAGTTTGGCCTTGGTTTTCATTTTATCCAGATACTGTGTGGTTTAAAAAGTTAGTGCATACTTTTCCTTCCATTCTTGAGATACTTTGCTAAGAAGAATGTGTTCCGGCTCCATCCATGTAAACATGAAAGAGGTAAAGTCTCCATCTTTCTTTAAGGCTGCATAATATTCCATTGTATACATGTACCACAATTTATTAATCCATTCGTGGATCAATGGGCACTTGGGCTTCTTCCATGACTTAGCAATTATGAATTGGGCTGCAATAAACTACTATGAAGCTAATTTGTAGCTTTCATATGAAGGCTATAACCCAATTATAGCACAAGAATATGGGGAAAGGGGCATGGGAGGGGAGGGGAGGGCATAGGATGGGTGGAGAGAGGGTAAATGGTGGGATCACACTTATGGTGCATCTTAGAAGGGTACAGGTGAAACTTACTAAATGCAGAATACAAATGTTTTCTTACAATAGCCAAGAAAATCCCATGAAGGTTATGTGAAACAGTTGGATGAAAATATTTCAGATTGTATATGAAACCAGCACATTGTACCCCATGATTGCACTAATGTACACAACTATGATTTAATAAAAATAAATAAATAAAAAGTTAGTCCAAAAGGGGGTGGTTAGAAGAGAAGAGGTCCACAGAGTGAGAACCCTAGGCATGGATTACTGTGCTCCATGAGCACAGGAAAATATCTCCCCACCTCTCAGAATTTCCAATGTGAATGAAGTCTGTGACCATCTCTTCAGATTCACAAAATACAACTGCATTTTTATTTAGGGTATTCTTGAGAGCTAAGTCTTCTGAGACATGCTCATGGAATAAAGTTGTCATCATCATCTATAGTACATATTTATAATACACACATGTATACATACCACATACATATTTATGTATAACATGAGACACTGTTACCATGGAAACTCTTACAGTACTAACAAATTAAGCATTGTGACTCCACTGTAATAAGAAATAAGAAATTCAAATGAAACACCAAGGGTTTATTTAAGCACAAATAGCTTCAGTAATTAAATACATAGAGACGATACAGAAAACCACAAATTAATATTTAGAAGCCTTTTCCAGTGTGAAAGTCAGTTTTGATGTTGCTTTCTCTTTTCTGATGCATTACATTACACATCTTTATAAATTAAGTTTGGCATTGGGTTAACAAGAACAGATCTACTGCATTGGAGCCCTCACACACCTGAAAACTCAGCATTCCTTCTAGATAGTTCCACCTTCAATAGTCAGTGAGGAGGATTTTATGGCTCCTTTTAATACTCAGAAAGAGGACTTTTATAAAATGAAGCTCCAATGTGAAGTTGGTCTTACATCCTCCGTTTCATTCAGACAATATGTAGAACTACCCCTGGGGTTTTGAATATATTAACATCCTTTCACAATTAACCCTAATGGGACAAGTGTAGCATTTTTCTAAGCAGATATATTCAAAGCTGAAAAATACACAGTGTTTAAATAGATCTCATTATATCAGCTACACCAAATCTCTCCTCTTTATATACAGAGGATTGTACCTCTCTTCACTGTCATGCAACATTAAAATAGGAAGGCATACACAAGGATGACATGGATTTGACAAAAAATTAATGATTTGTACATCACTTTAATGCTTCAAATCTGCAATTCATGTATGCTAATTAATCCATAATGAGCTGTTGAAGAACAGAACTGTCATCCTGCTGCTTCACAGGTTTCTGGAAACTCCAATTCAGCACAGACTTGCCTGGTCGGCTGCTGGATTCGGGGCTATAACATGGCAGATCTATGATAGCATCTCTCTCCCACCCCCACCCTGCACACACAATGGTTTCCCGGATGTGGTGCCTTAATCTATCAGAGTTATGATGGCATATCTCAAATAAGTGGTTCCTGGGTGCCGCAATACATACCGGGTGCAACAGCCTAGCATCACTATATCTACGTGATTGATTTCTGGATTTTAGGTTTGTCAGGCTATACCTCAGAGGGCCGCTGTCAGCTTCCTAAATGTATGAAGTTGTATTATGCAGCACATTTTGAAAATGTATGTACGACTTTTTTTTATTTACAGATAAAAAGGGTTGTAAAACTCTGAGAGAGGAAACAAAGAGGACTAAAAGATCGGATGTCTTTTCTTACTGTGAAACGATGTGTGTCTCCCCACTGTAAAAGAAGCAGCCACCAGTCTCTTTTTCTGAGCTCTTCTTTGGTCTTTGAGGCAGAAACAAAGGCTGTCACAACAGTGGGAGAGTATGAGGCTGAGCTGTTTCACAAACCAAATGGAACCACCAGAACTTACTGGAAGCTGGGGGATTTGAAAACACGTTCTTCTGTTTTTATTGGAGAGCAAACTTATTTTCCCTGATTTCATGATAGAGGCTTGACCCGATGTATTTCTCCTATCACACCTGCTGATCTGTAAACCAAGCTTCTTCACATGGCCAGAGGTGGGATGACAGAAAGGAAACAAAAATCAAATTTGTTTTCAGGCTCGAAATAATCAGGCTCCTAATGGTTAAAATTTTTGTCTTGAAGATTCCAGAATGAAGATGCATTTATTTTTCAAAATGATTTTTTTCCACTGGAAGATGTGAACTAGGGACCCTAATAGAAAAACCAAGCCAGGTCAGTAAAGAAAAAATAGTTCAAATGTAGTTGAGCTATTGAAGGATTTTAGATATTAGAAATAGCCATTTTACACATGGGCAAAATAATGGTATGAGGATAAAGGAGTCTAAAAGTGCTCAAGTTAATGAGAACTTTTATTCAGACATTTGTTTAAGGCCTTTAAGCAAGAATAGAGAAAAAAATGTTTATTTATAAGAATTGGTGCTTAATAAAGGTTGAATGAACGAAGGATGTTCTTCAGATAATGCTGTGACTTTTGAAAAACAAAATGACATTCCAACCTAGAGTTTGCACATGGCCCTTAAGCCAGCAATAGGAAGGCCCATATTCAAAGTAACAACACTATCCCATCTGTGTTAACATTTGAATAATATTTTTGTGTGAAGAGAACCAAACCTCCCAAACTTTAAGCTCCCGAATGATTGGGTTATTCAAATTTGCAGATTTAAAGCTGAGTTTTAGTAACTTACTGAGAAGTGGGTTGACTGACAGACGTGTGCTTACCCTTTTCAGAAACCGTTGACCAGTTTTCCAAAGTAGTTGTACCATTACCCATTGCCATCAGCAAGACATAGAAGTCCCAGTTTTTCTTCATCTGTGTTAACACTGAACGTAGCCAATCTTTTTAGTTTTAGACATTCCGATATGTATATAATTATATCTTGCTGTAGTTTTAATTTGTATTTCCATCATGACTAATGATGTTCAGCATTTTTTCATGTTTTTATTTGCCATCCATTTATCTTTTGGGTGAAGTGACTGTTCATATCTATTGCTCATTTTTTACTTGGGTTGTTTGTTTCCTTATCTTTGAGTTTCGAGAGTTCCTTATACAAGAGCTGTCCATAAACTATTCAGCTATGTATGTGTCTACTTTTTATATTACATGGCTGGATGCTTTCCAGGCAATCCTAGTGTGTCCTGAACACAATCATTTATCAGATATTTATGAGGTCCAAATATTTTCTCTTAGCCTGAGTCTTCCTGATACATTCTTGTGTCACTATTTTTTGAAGAGCAGAATTTTGATATTTTGGTATAAATATATATCTTTTCGTGTCTTCTTTCTTCTTTTCCCAATCAGTCTGCAAGAATTTTACCTATTTTATTATCTTATCAAAACCAAATTTGGGTTTCATTGATTTTTTTTTGTAATAGTGTCATTATTTATTTATTTTTATTTTATTTATTTTTTTTAATTTTTTTTAATAATAATTTTATTAAATCATAATTGTGTACATTGGTGCAATCATAGAGCAGAATGTGCTTCATATACAATCAGAAACATTTTGATCGTACTGTGAGAGATAGCCCTCTTAGCATTTTCTTAATCACTATATTCTTCTTAGCAAAGTATCTCAAGAATGGAAGAAAAAGTATCCAATGTACTCAGCCCTAATATAGAGCTAATTTATAGCTTTCATATGAAGGTGAATTCGTTCAATTCTTAAGACATCTTTTGGGTCATCTTTTGGATTACTGCCTGAAATTCTAATTCCATCTTTTCCTCCATTCTGCTGATCTTATTTGCTATCCAGACTCTGAATTTGATTTCTGACATCTCAGTCATTTGCTTATGCAAGGGATCTTGTGCTGTATCTACCTTGTCATTCCTTGGCGGAGTTGATCTACTCTGATTATTCATATTGCCAGAGTTTTTCTGTTGATTCCTCCTCATGATTATTTTTCACTGTTGCCTATGACCGTCCTCAGAGTTGGGGAGGTGTCTCTCCCAGATCAGACTCTGGCAAGATCACTCTGTTGTTGCTGGATCTTTGTAGGGAGTGACTCTGTGAAGCTCCTAGATATTATTATTAATCTCCCTTCCTAGCATTACATTTTATTATAAAGTAAAAACCAAGTCTTCTTGATATGGTACTGGATTAGGTACCCCACAATCAAGTATAATAGATATAGTCTCTTCCTGCTACAATCCTCAAAAATATCACATGCCACCACATGGTAGGTATATTAATTTCATTAAAGGGATTTAAGTCCTAATTGCTCATCTACCATAGCATTTTTTTTAAATGAAAGAAATAGTTGGTTGCCAGAATTCTTATCAGGGAGGAACATGAACTTTCCCTGAAAAATGATGTACGGACACATGGGGTAGAAGATTCAGGTAAGAGTTTCTTCAGACTGTTCTGCAACAAAAGGTGGAAGATTTTCTTGGTTTTTTGAAAAAGGTATGGGAAAGTAGACAGTAAAGCAAGGGGAGGGGGGAAGAGGAAAAGAGAGAGGACAAGAGGCTGCCGTTCTACAGACAGACTCCATTTCCCTAATATCCCCAACCTCCTGCAGCGTAATTAATGCATTCACTTATTCATTCGTTTACTTATCAGAACAGGTTAGGAGGTGAGCAGCTAGGACTCAGGCAGTGGTTCTCGACATTCCTAATGCCTCAACCCTTTAATACAGTTCCTCATGTTGTGGTGATCCCAACCATAACATTATAAGTAACAACAAAAATAATTTTGTGGTTGGGGGTCACCACAACATAAGGAACTGTATTAAAGGGTCACAGCAATAGGAAGGTTGAGAACCACTGGACTGAAGGCTTTAAAAAAGAGGTGCAAGAAGTAAAAGAAAGGAAAAGGAGCTTTAAATTTTAAAATTTCAAGGGAGGGCAATGGCCCCAGTGGATAATGGGTTTCATAAAGGTTTTCCAGACCTTCCCAAACACAGCACAGTAAGAATTTCAAGCACAACGGTCTCATATGTGGAAAAATATCTGCCAAAAGACAAGACTTATTACTATTTGCCCAAGATGAAAAGTTTTATACCAATCTTTATGAGTGAACATTTTTATATCAGATAGACTTACTTCTCATGCCTATAATTCTGAATATTCTCCAGTTGGATGATATCTGAGTTGATTATGAACAAACAGAGGTATTCCAGGTGACTTTTTATTCACCTGGAATATCTTCCAAATAATGTGCACCTCTAAAAATATTGAAAATTTGTCAGGAATTGTGTATTTTCAAAGTGTGAAGGGGAAGTAAATTCTCAGTTTTCTCAATGCTCTGACCACACGGCAGTCCCACTTTAGCTGATGAACAACAATACTTGCCACTCTTTTTGGTTCACATGGGAAAATTCCTTTGAATTATGCATGTTATTCAAGGTAATCAGGAATGTTTCTTAGGCATAGACTGTGATTGTCCTGCTACTAAAAAAAATCGGAAAAAGCTTCAGAGAGGAAGCTGGCATGAAATGTGGAACGTGATTGACAGGACTGTAACAGGCAGAAATGGAAAGATGTCGTTTTGGAAGAAGGAATGAGGCAGAGACAAGAAAGCAGAAAAGAGCCTACAGTCTCATTCATCAGCAGGGAGAGGTAAAGGAGGCAGCCTTAAAAGCCAGCTCTTGTCAACAGTGTGGACGGTCTCATGACAGAGTAGGAGGTCAGGCTCCTCCAGAGAGCTTTTCATGCAGTGGGCATTGACAAGTGGAAACCAGAAAGGAAGACATTGGAGGATGCCAAGCATTGACTGCAGTTGGCAAATGGGTGTGATTGCCAAATTATTAATGTCTGGTCCTCACCAGTCTTCTTCATCTGCTTCAGTCTTCTCATTATTAATGTCTGGTCCTCACCAGTCTTCTTCATCTGCT
This sequence comes from Perodicticus potto, assembly GCA_963574655.1. Taxonomy (NCBI): domain Eukaryota; kingdom Metazoa; phylum Chordata; class Mammalia; order Primates; family Lorisidae; genus Perodicticus; species Perodicticus potto. The sequence goes on from CAUYRH010151337.1 coordinate 30,777, forward strand.
TACCTGCTCAAGTCTGGCTTTTCTATGCATTTTCTGCCCTTTCTGCATCTGCCTCTGAGGGCACTGCCTTGTCAGTTCCATTCCTTTGGCTCTTAGAATCAAGACTGACTGACTGGCTCAGGGAGTAGGGCACTGGCCCCATATACCAGAGGTGGTGTGTTCAAACCTGGCCCTGGCCAAAAAAAAAAAAAAAAGAAAGAAAGAGAAGAAAAGAAAATTAGCCAAAAGAATGTATAATCAGAGAAGCAGAAAAAGGCCTGTGCCACTGTTATTGGAATCGAAAAGATGGAAATCTCTTCATAAGAAACCAATACGCAAGTTGAAAGCAGCCTTCCTTAAAAAAAAAAAAAAATTCAAAACAAAGTTAGATAATCAGAACCAGAAGTTGAAGGAATATTCTCCACAGGGGGTAGCTCAGCACTATTATAATTTGAACATAAATATAATTTATCTTCATTGGTTAGTGTGATCAAGGGCTATTATGGTAGAAATAAATGCCAGACTGAGGAGATTTTGCTTAATTAGACAGAGACTAGGGAGCCATTGAGGGCTGCTGAACAAGGGGGTGATGTGATTAGTATTCTTCTTTAGAAAGAATATTCTGACAACTTAAACATTTAAAAGAAAGGGAAAAATAGAAGACAAAGTCTCTCAGGTAGGAGACCTTGAACTCTCTCTAGTGGAAAGTAATGGGGAATTGTATTAAAAAGGGAGAGGGTGAGAATAGAAAAGAGAAAATGGCAGGTATTTGGAAACCAAAATCAACCGAACCCTTTTAAGAGGGCAAGGGAAAGTTGATGTGGCGTTTGAGGCCTCGGGAATTGAAGAAATGGAAGTGCCATTAACACAGGGGAGGATGCCAGAAGCTAAAACTGACTTCAGAGTAGAAAAAAATTAGCTCAATTTTACCAACGTTGTTTCTGCTGTTCAGGTGGGACATGCCCCGTGGGCAACCAGAAATGCAAGTGCTGAGGGGAAAGGTCTGTGTCCATCAGGCTCACGTTTCACTCCTAAGTCTCGGAAGCCCAGCATATAATAGATGAGCAATAAACACTACTGAACAAACGCAGAGGGGACTACATCTGCTCAGGACTCCAGTAGAGTTCACATGGTGAACTGGTGCTGTTGTCACACTGTTTCCCTCGTGTCCACACACGGGGTTCTGTATCTTACATGCTTATTGTAGATCTCCACTGCCAAGCCTGTTGTACATCAAGTCCTCAATACATGTTGGTTGAATTATTAAGTCAGTAGATCCTCTTTTAGTTTATGCAAAGCCCTATTCACGATTCTCAACTTCCTTTTTTATGTTCAGTTAAGCTAGAATCATAAAAATCATGTTCATAAATAGATGAATTTACATATCCATAAAACTTGCTTTAAAGAAATAGTAACTAGTAAGTTGTGCATTTGTCTCCTTGCTTTGGAAATATTCATTAGGATATTTTAATATTTGGTAATTCCACTTGGGCTAAAAGCCTACTTGGAAGTTGGCAGGATATTTCCTTCCAACTACAAAGAGCCTGAAAAAGACTTTTGGGCAACAAGTCACAAATGATTTTTTAAGGTAAATATTTTTTAATTTTATTGAATGGCTAAAGCTTCCCCATAATTGGTACTAGCCTATGACTCACTTTTGTCCCCAGCACAGCTTTCTAGAACAAATACAAATGGTCACGATGAAGGTTCTTGTGGCGATGGCAAACGCTTCCCAAGGTCATCCTTCTGCCGCTATAGGATGTGAGGGGCTTCATAAGGAACATGGAATTTCTATGGAGGGCAAACTTTTCATCCCATCTTCTAGGTTAAATGGATTTGACAATATATGAGCATCATATATAACAGAGTCATACTGAGAGGGTCTCCATGGGTGTTCTGAATCGTTCACTGGAGGTGAATAATCCAGAAGCATGGCTTAATAGTAAGATATAAAATTCAAAATTTTAGTCCGTAGTGATTCCCACCTCCTGCCACCTAGAGTGAAAAGGCTTTGTGACAGTTAAAATTTAAAAAAAAAAAAAATGCCAACCCTGAAAACAACATCTGGTGTTGAGATCTCAGAAATGAGAAGTAGACGAGCTCGCTTATCTGTATTTCAGTTCACACGGTCAGCCTGCCAGTATGGTAAAGGGGAAAATGTTTGTTAACACAATTTCTGTTTTGTTTTTAACATATAAAAGAAATACTTTAATGCTCAAAGTAGTTTTGGGTCTTATATAGACCATCTCTGAATATGCATAAGGAATAGTAATAGAATTAATATGAGTTTTTAGATACAATTAGCATTGTTATAATTCGCATTCAAAGGATTCCACTAAGACTTCCTCTAAGTAACAGCAGCCAAGTCATGTTAAGGGCTGCTCATAGGTTGCTTTAAAAACTGCTTCTCCAGTAATCTAACGTTCCTAAACAAAAACTGAGAGAAAATAACCTTTTAACCCAGCCACACATCCCGTTCAGCCATCACAAAAGAGTAAGTACAGTTTTTGAGTTATGAAAATTTCAGACAGTGATTCATATTATGAAAAGAATAATTGAAGATATGTACAGAAACTTTTGGGAAGATTATTAATAAAATTATAAATTAGTATTTACAATTTACCCAGCACTATGGAGCCCAGTTTATTTTACCTTTCCAAAAACCGAGCATATACTATTGATCTCATTTAGCAGATGATAAAAATTGAAATTGGCAAACATGTTATACTTACTTTCACAGAGCTAATATGTACTAGAACCTTCTGTGTCCTAGATCAGAGCTTGTTAAAATTATTTCGTGCTATCTTTCTTCATGTTCAGGAAAATTATTTCATGCTATCTTTCTTCATGTTCAACAAGCTATGCCCCTATAGAGCTGGTTTCGGGGATCTAGAGTTTAACTGCACTCAATCGTACCTAGAAAAATCTACCTGCATGAAACATCAGCATTTAAAAACAAACGTTAACATTGCACTTGGAATGTCAATGTGGTAAGATCTGGAAGTATTTAGTTCGATGGAATATTTTTATTAATGGATTTTCTAATTGACTTTATAAATGTGATTTTGTTTTCTTCTTTTTTCAATTGTTTTACATGTAACGTTCTGTATAATCTTTCCATTCCAAGCAGTTCTATAATTAAAAATAGGTCCTTTGTTCATTCAAGTGTAGAAAAAGAATAAAATTATCTAATGCATATTCTGTATTAAAAAGATTTTTTTTTTAGGGGGACTGGAAAGGCATATTTTAAAATCCATTCTCTTACAAATGAGAAAATTGAAGTGAATTGTTTCCTTTTTTAAAAAATTGAGGTTTTTCTAAGTTTCATGATATCACAGCCCTTCAGATATTCTGCCAAGGTCCATTCCAAAGTTTATTCCAGTAGTAGTTATCAAGTTTCTCAAAATGACCATGATCCTTGGAATATTTTTCCTTTAAAAAGGGTTGATTAATAATAATAGCAGTAACAATAATAGATGTGTCTTCTAATTACAATTTATTATTTCCAGGTGTGGAAAAGACAAAGGGATAAGACAATCACAAAATAATGACAATACATATTTTTTTCACATGTACTTGAAATACATCCACAGTTAGGCTTACTCCTCAGCACCTATGACAGACAAAGAAGTCTGTATTCTTCCCATGCTAAAGAAGTAGAAATAAGGGCTCAGGGAAAGTCAAGAAGTACGCAAGGTTACACTGACAGTACGCACCAGAGTTGGATTAAGTATTCAGGCATCTCTGCTCTCCTGCTAATTTGCAGAGGGTAAGCTCTACCAAGTTCTCTAATTCTGAAGCTGTGTTCATTTTGAATAACCAGGGGAAACAAGTTTGGATCAGTTGGAAATTCAGAAGCTTTGAATTCTTGACTCTCCAGCCTGATCTAGTATTCCCTGGCAACATGACATCACAGTGAAGGGCATGGGCCCTAGCGCCATCCAAACCTTGCTTTGTATCCCCATTCCGGCAGTTAACTAGATTGACAGCTGGAATGAGGTAGTTTCCCTCAGTCTCAGTTTCCTCATCTATAAAATGGATTGTGAAACTTAAATAAGGTAACAAATGTAAAATTTCAGGCCACGATAAGTGCTACTAGCCTATCACTTTACACCGGTTTCTCTTCTAACAATGCTCAGTAACTGTCAATATGCATAGGAAAGTTTCCTGGGGGAAAGAAAATGAAAACCCATACAGGTTTCATCACACACATGAAAAATGCTTAGTATTGAGAATTTTTCACTAGGGACTTACAGTCTACTTCTTGGAATTATTGCAAAGGCCTTTGAATCCAGATGTACATGAAACATGTCTTTGGACTGAATAAATAATACATCTTGCATAACCACACGACTCCACTTTTTTTAATCTCTAAGTTTTTACGCTTATGATGAATGAATTTAAAATTTACAAAAAACCTTTACTGAATTTAATTATGGATTTTCATGATCAAAAAATAGTTAAAGTAGCATTGTAATTATACATGGTAGGAAGACACTGCCTTGTGAAAAGATCTGGGGATGGAAATCAATATTCTAGGACATTTTAGTGTTTGAACCTTAATTAACTTGAATTGGTAAGTATTTATAAAAGCATATGGTCTAATTTGATATTGATTCCAAGAGTTTAGAGGATTTCTTTTCATTTAGGAGTTGGGTCTATTCCCTAGAATGTATGCCAACAACTAAATTATCATATTTGATGACATAGTTATCGTTAACAATAAACACCCTGATCTTTCCTGGACTCTTTTTGATTTTATCATCATTCCCCAAATTTAAGATTGAATAAACTAATAACAAATACAAATGTGGGGAAACTTGACCCTAACTCCAAGGGATTCATCCAAAGACACTCAAAGTCTTAGCACAAATATTATGTGGTGATGACTTCATCATCTTCATGCCTAAATTAAGAATATCTTTCATATCATTTAGCATGTTCTCAGTCACAAATAATAGAGAACTGAAAATGTCTTAAACATTAAGAAAATTACTGGCTTGCATAGATGAAAATTCAGAAATAAAGTAAACTGTGGGGAGGTATGAATCCAATGCTTTTGGCTGGGTTCCCCTGCGGTTCTCTCAGCTAAATTAGCCAGACATGGCAGCACATGCCTGTAGTTTCAGCCACTCAGGAGGCTGAGGCAGGAAGATCACTTGAGCCCAGGAGTTTGAGGCTGCAGTGAGCTACGATGATGTCACTGCACTCCCTGCTCCAGTCTGGTGACAGTGTGAGACTCTGTCTCAAAAAAAAAAAAAAAAAAAAGAAAGAAAGAAAGAAAAAAAAAAAGAAAGGAAAACAGAAGACACAAACTCCCAACCACAAGTGACCACAACTAAAAGTAGAAAACCAAAAACTGGCTTTCAGAGCCTACTCATTAACAGAGAAACCTTCTTTCTTTCTGAATCGCTTGGCAATTCTTCTTCCCTTCCCAGGTCCCAGCAGCCCTGGTATAACCCAGTTTATACCTTTGGTTAAAACTGGGTTACGTGCCCTCTTGTGCACTGACACTGAAGGCAGTGAGGTGGTGAAATTACAGCCCACCCAACATCAGTTTCCCCTGAGGTACTCTGGCTACATAAGAAAAGGGTGATAAAAACGCATAATTGGGATTCCTTGAAAAGGAAAATGTGGAGAACACATACTATTTCATAGGCAACCAGCAACATCCCCTTCTATCTCTTTCAATATCTATCCATTCATTTTTCTAAGGAGTATTAACTAAGTTAATTAAGATCCTGAAACATGAATACCCCTTGTGATATGCCCTTGGAAGAGAAGTACAAATGTTCTAAATATTAAATAAATTGGCTCAAGCTATGAAATTTTTATACTGCTGGCACTGAACCCATCACAAGGCCTGGATGAGATTAAACTTTCAGTTTAATGGCTGGGATAAGTCCAAGTATAGAAAAACAGGCCTCTACAAATAATGTTTTATGCACACATACATAATGGTGCGTATCGCCTCTTAAAAATATAAACCAGAAGATTTCATGCAAAGTAACCTTAAGAAGGAAAAAATGAGGTTTCTCATGGAAAGTACACTACTTTGGGATTAGACGTGCAGGAGTTGAGCAGTATTAAGATTCCTATAATGCCAGATACTTCTATAATCCACAGATTAATTTCAGCCAGTGATTTGTCCAGAACAAAGTCACAGAAGGAACTTCCTTGGAAATGGAGAGTTTCCTTACAAGCAGATTGAAATACTATTGATAATGTTTGTGGTAATTTTACAAAATGAATAATGAGAGATTTTCAGAGCTCCAAGGGAGCCAAGAGGAAAAACTTTCTTGAAATGGTTTTGGACACTAATGACTGCATTAAAGTAGGATTTTTGTTTTTTAATTTTAGAGTTTCTTTTTTATTTGCTGCACTATAATTGTTCTAAAATGCTTACAACTATCTGTCCCAAAGAAGCAGTTGGGTATTTCTCTAAAAACTAATTTGAGCTTGCAAATTGATTAATTATTTATATTAATTGATTATTTAAGTGTTTACAGAACAAGTACTGTGTGCCCAGGATAATTACAACTCATAGTTTCTGCCCTCAAAGAGCTTAAAATCAATTCAAAAGGGTCAATCCAAAAATATAAGAAACGGTTAGTAAACAATTACAATACAGCCTTTATTTAACCAGTAAATTGTGAATCAGGGCATATTGATGTAGAAAAGTCCAGATGAGGAAAATTGGGTGCTTTCGACAAATTACAGAAGTGTTCACCATCGCGTTAACATCTATTAAACAATTGTCACTTACCAGGCATGTTTCGTGACATGACCTCTAATCTCAAACCAAGTCTGTTGATTCTAATCATTATCATCAATATTTGATAGACAAGGAAACCAAGGCTTACCAAAATTAACTTGCTCAAAGTTAAAAAATTTGTATAAAGCAGAATTAGGAATATAAAGTAGTTGCTTAGCCTCTAAGTTATTTTGCCTTCGTGAAGTAAGACAAACTTGGTGAGCACTTTGTAGACTCAGCAGTCCTTCTTAATCAAGGACATCAAGGAAGGGAGTCTCAGGAAAGAAGACCAGTGTCAGCGAAGGCAAAGTTGCTGAAATGCATGGAATATATTGGGGTCCTTAAAGAAACTGCCCAAACTGAGTCTAAAGTTTAGTAGGGGGAGACGAGATATGACAAATCCAGTGGAGACAGATTATAGAGATTAATAAAAGCATTGATGACTTTTACAAAACAATTTCCCAGTATAAAATAACTGTTAAAACTTTCTCATCTCTAGTTGTATTTTTAAACCCCACAGCACTTGGAATAAATCACCAGGGACCACCCAACTTCTTTCAGATGTCTAGATCAAACTCAAAAGCATAGACATGTTCTTAATAGCTAAAAGGTTAATACTTTTCAAATCCTGGGTCAGACTATCCCAGGGACAAAACAAAAGACATTCTGATGACCAGGAAATCCCCCAGGTCCCAGTGGCCTCCCAGGGCTGCTCCTTCACATGCCACACATTTGCAGTCTGGCATTGCCATGTTAGCTCGAAATGGAATGCAGTCTCACACCATGTCAGAGTTGAAATTCTCCTAAATCGAAATGAAAGACCTCCAAAACTGCAATAGTTCATACATGCATGTTTATAAATGTGTGAGTGAACTCTGGGGGAAAACATAAAAACTGGTCATTGTTGTCACCTGTGGGAAAGGTAGCAGGGAGGCTTGGGGACATGGGAAGAAAAGAGACTTAATTTTTCCTGTCAACCTCTTGTATGTTTTCAATTTAGAAGGCTACATATCAATTATTGCCTGTTCAAAGACATGTATACAAAGGTGAATTAGCTTCCTATGGAAGGTTCTGATAATCCTCAAAGTTGCCCAGTCTTCAAATGAATCACCTCTGGCTGCTGCTTTATAGGACCCGGTCGTCTTGGTTAAGTGTTCTCTGGTTTGTTACAGTCATTTAATCTCACAACGAGCCTATCTAATCATTATCATCAATATTTTATACACAAGGAAATTAAGTCCTACAGAGTTTAACTTCCTAAAAGTTAGTAAAATGCAGAGTTAGGAATCAAGTACATATAGCCAGATATTATAACGTGGTGGGTACCCAAAACTGGATGTATGTAGGTACAGGTGTTGTCTGGTCCAAGACAGTACAGAAGAATTATACTGTATCTCTTAGTCAGACTTTATTTGTGGCGGCTCAAAGCTATAGTAGTTGTTTTGGCAGCTATGAATCTCTGTTGATTTATATTGCGATTGAAGTTCTATTAAAGCTCATCTTCTCCCACCCGTGCTTCTTTCCACACACAATTGCGCTTTTGTACTTCGCATTTCTCCCTGTTAAATCTCATCATGTTTGTGTCGGCTCATTACTTCAACCTGTCCAGGTCTCTTTTTGGATTTGATTCTAGAAGTCTCCCTTCTGATTTTTGTGTAAATTTAATGTGTATGTCATTCTTTCTTTCCTCCAGGCTGCTAATAAGCCAGCACAATAAGAAAGGACGTGGCTTCAGGCTACCAGTGCCCTTTCATTGGACTTCAAGGTTAAGGCCAGTCCTTCCATATTTTTTTAACAGTAGTCATTTACCTGTCACTGATCCAACCCAACTCTACTGTTAGTTTTCTTACTTTGTCTTCAATAATACCATGAAAAAATTCTCAGATTTCTTGCTGAAATTAAATTTACATGTATATGGGTGGTTTTCATAGGTTATAGATGGGTGATACAAAAAAAATTTGTGTGTGTACATGTATGCACATAAGTATAAATACAAATTTTCCTTGGAAGAGAAAACAGAATACATAGCTTTCATTGGATTTTTGGTAAGTTTCCTGACATAAAAAATATTTAGAACCATTAATGTAGTAAATTATATTGATATGCAATATATTAAATAATTCCATCTTTGACTCTGTAATGATCTTTCTTTATTGAGTGCCTACTATGTGCCAGGACTGCTTTAGATATTGAGGTTATAGATCTGAACAAAACAGACCAACCCTCTGCCCTCATGGAACTGACTTCTAAGGAAGAATACTAGATCATACGAATGACTAAGGTCAGTAAGAAAATACATAGTATGTTTAATAGTGACATGTGCCAAAGAGCAAAAACAAAACAGAGCAAGGGGATATGAGAAGGCTGACTCACTGAGGTGACTTTTGTATAAAGAACTAAGAGCTAAGAAAAGGAGAGGGAAGAAGGTCCCAGGCAGAGATAACAGCAAAGGCGAAGACCCCTGACCCTTTCATTCCTCGCCTACCCAATGAGTAGCAAGCTGTGGCATAATAAGCCAAGGGGTGTAGGTGGAAGAAAGTTAAGAGAGGACTGTGGGGAAGAGAGCCAAGGTGGTTCTCACCGAGGGTGCTATTACACTTAAACATAAAGACATGGGAATATTATTTTTTTGGTTATTACAATGACTCTGGAGCAGGGTTATCAAAAATCTTACAATCTGAACAAAAACTCTTTTGTACAAAATGCCAGCCACATCCCCATTGAAATAAACTCTGCATTTTACTCTGAATGAATTAGAAGCCTTGGAGCAGAAGAATATGAGTGGTTGATTTACATAATATATTTTAAGATTCAGTCTAGCCATTGCGTCAGAGGTGAAGGAGACCAAGACAGAAGCACACAGGCCAGTTAAGAGACTGTCAAAATAACCTATGCAACAGATGATGGTGGCCACTGATACCTTCCTACAAAGTGGGTGGGAAGGAGGAGATGAGAACTGATGGATTCTGCATAAATACTTAGGGTCCACTCAGTAAGCGTGGCTGATGCATTATAAGTAGAATGTGAGACAAAGAAGGAAGGAGAGAACAAACCCAGGACGTTCGGCCTCAGAAGCTCGAAGAACAGAATTGCCATTTGCTGTGATTGAAAATGCAAGGGGAGAAAATATTTGGTTGGCAGCAGAGGGATTAGGAAGAAAGACCACATCAGGCAGCCACTTAACCAGATACAGTGTGTAAGGATATGCATTGTATACGGATATAGTTGCAGAGAGATAAAGATATGGATATGAGTATTAGCATGGTCGAAAATATAAAGAGAAACATAAGAGTAGAAAAAAAAGTCTACATTTAAAAAGCTAAACGAATCCAAATATGTTAACATCAGCTATCTCTAGTTTTTGAGGTCACCAAGAATTTTTTCTTATGTATTTTCTAACTTATTTACATTGAACATGTCTTGATTTTGTGAAATGTGAAAACTACTTCAAATACCCTTGGTGCAACATGACCTAATAAAGCCTACTCGTGACAGAGCTCTAATCTGATGTTTCTTTTAACTAGACTATTTCTCCAACTGCTCACTCATCAGCTATCACTGACTCTCCACTTACACAGATGTCCCGTTTAGGGATTGCAGATCTCGGCCTGACTCTACGGTGGTCATCATAACCGTGTCATACATTTCCAGACCCCCAGGATTTCATTCCAAGGAGAAATGGAATTGTTAGCAGCTGGATGCTCTTTGAAAGAGCAAGCTGCACATATTTACTAGAGCTTTGGGGGATTGTAGGAGGAGAGAAACAATTGTCACTAGGGTCCCTTTCCTGGCAGCACCTCAAAGGTTACCAAGTGAGAACAGCAGCACCCAGCTGCCCTGGAAAGCCGAAGAGCGAGTGAAATTTAAAACTTGAATTGCTTCTCTCTTCTCATTATGTATTATTTGTCAATCATGGATAAAAGGTGATTTTTGCCCTCCAGCTGCTAGCCCTGGAGTGCATATATCACTCAGTGGTGCCACTTTCTTGTGGAACATGAAAAATCAATGATTGCACCTTGAAAAGAAAGGTGGGCTTTGTTTCCTTGTTTCTTCCTTTTTCATTTTTAAAGCAATGGTTTAATCTAAGAAGGCAAATCACTCAAAAACCAAAACAAAACAAAACATGAACTTTGTTCTCATGATGAGAGACAACTTAGATATTGAAAGAGGAACATTTTTCCCCTTTCCTTTTGGAGTCAAAATATCTGAAATTTACTGGATTATTGTAACTTGGTGGGAGGTGGTGTACTGTAGTCCTTTGCACTGGGTCTTGCAAAAGAGCAGTAAAATACACACTCTAGCTCAGGGTGAAATGGTATTTTGATGCCTGCCTTTCAAACTTATTTTATAATATCAAAATACATTGCCCTCATTTGTACCTTTAACTCATGTGATATAGAAAGTGCTTTAAATAATTTTTTTAGTACCATTTTGGGACCTAAATTACTTCTTATGATATTATGAAGGGAAGGGAAGGCATAACACTCAGCTGTTTTAACTTCATATAATGATACACCCCATGCCATATTTCACATGACTTTCTGTCTAATTTTTCTAAACAAAGCACCTTCTAAATTATTCAAGCACATTTATATAGGAAGCTCTTTGGTATCTGTTTCCAGAGTTTGCACCTGGAGTTTCTATAAAGAAGAGAAATCCCAATGGAGGCAATGCTAAGGTTTATTTGCCCAGGAAAGTGCAGTAAAAGCATTAACAGTAATAGCTTTTATTCTTTTATAAGTTAAATATCAATCACAAAACAACTAGAAACTGTGATAAAGGCATGCATTTTACAGATGAATCAAAATGCTAACATAATTGATAACCGGCAAAAAAGCAAAGCCTGTTGAAGTAAGACAGTAAATTTTCTCCCTTTCATTCTCTCCTTCCTCTGCCTTTTAATTCCATCTAGGAACAGAAAAATCCAACAGTGCAAGCCCCAGGAAGGCAAGCTTCCCCCTTGTGCCCTAATTCACATGGAAATGTGAAGTGATTACATGTGTTGTAAATTTTACAGAACAATGATTTGGGCAGTAAGGACAGTTCTACAGTTTCATCCCACCTATTGATTCAAGCTTCTTGTGGGAAGGTTAGCATCCTACAGTGTCCTCCAGAGCGAGAGCGATTGGAAGTAAAACCACCAAGAGAGCCCTGGTGGAAGGCATGGAGCTGCCTGAGCTTCCGGCTGAAGCTGTGTGTGACCATTACATTTCATATGGTTTCCATCCGAAGCTATGAAGGACTGGGGCATGTCTGTACCTATGAATGTATGTATGCAGGCTTCCACCTTGGCTGGTTATGATTTCTTCCTAACTCACTCCAGGCTCCCTAGAAATGAACTTTGGTGAACTTGGTACAAGTTCAACATTTGTACCTAAACCTGAAATTCCAGGAGTTTTGTATGCAATTCAATTTCAAAATGAGGGCATGGCTTTCCAAGATACAGCCTTCCAACTTTTGTTGATTATTTGGCCTCAGTATCATATCAGTATATGTCATTTTTAATGTTGCACATTCCTGAATAATTAGAATATGTAAGAGAATGGAAACTCAGAGTCAGCACGTTAAGATTGGGTAAGTTGTAGAACACCCAGGATTTCAAAATGACTTTCACAAAGGATCGTCCAAATGTCTGAGGACTCTGAGGACTCTGTCCTCGGCCACAAACATCTTCCAATTTCTTTTAACACTTCTCTTCTTCTCTTTATACGCCTACCTCCTTCCCAACCCACCCTATCAAAAGTGAAATGGGGAACCAGCCAAATGGAATGCTCACTCTTCCTTTGCGGATTCTCTGTATTTCCCAATGCTACACCTTGATTTCTCTGATACCTCGGATAACTTTTCTGTATTTGCCATATGCTTACAACCTCATTAATCATCACTTTACAGCTTCTTCATTCATGGAGGATTTCTTGACCTTATCAACCGGATATAATTTTTCTTTTATTTGGATTTCTCTAACTCTATAGCATGGCATCATCATGATACATATACTTGACTTCCTACACTACACCAATTCGGTGGTTCTCAACCTTCCTAATGCTGTGACCCTTTAATACAGTTCCAACCCTTTAATACAGTTCCTCGTGTTGTGGTGATCCCCAACCATAAAATTATCTTTGTTGCTACTTCATAACTGTAATTTTGCTACTGTTGTGAATCATCATGTAAATATCTGATATGCAGGATGTATTTTCATTGTTACAGAGGGGTCGTGACCCACAGGTTGAGAACCACTACATGCTTGAGAGCAGAACTAATGAATCTTTCTACTACTCAATGGTTAGAAAGATGATAGAGTCAATCAACTGATATTTGTGGACAGAAGAATGGATGAATGAATGTCCATTGTATTCAACCATAAAGTAACTGAAGGATTTGAATATAATGCCTTTTAGTGCCATAAGAGAAGGATGCAGTGAAAGAAAATACAGTATTGAAAAAAAAAAAAAAGAAAATACAGTGTTTAAGGAGGAAACACACTTTGAAGACCCTTATTGCTCCCGTGTACTGCCTAGTACTGCCAACCTTGCCACCAGTGTGAGCTTCAGAAGGGCAAGCACCTCACGGTCCTCTTTCACTGCTATATCCCCAGACCCCAGCACAGTAACCGACATCTAAAAGACAATCAATAAATGTTTGTTGAATGAATAATACAGTGAAATTTAATAAGTCCTTTTTATACCATGTAAGCCTTCAAGCAAAAGAGGAAAATTTTTGAAGCATCAGAAGGAGAAGATATACAGACGAAAACAAAACCCAAAATATCTGAAGGCAGACCGCCAGAAGGGGTCTTCCAATTTCTCCCTGTCTGACCTTGTCTGAGCCTCACTGAGCTCTGAGTTCTGCTCACGTACAGGGTAAAGTCAGTGAGGCAGCCACAGTGATCATCTATGTAAACTCATCCACACTCTCGTCAGCCCAGAACAGATTATAAAAACTGATACTGGCTCTCCAGAGTGCTGGGGAGTACTCTCTTATTTCCAAAGTAGCTCCCAAGTTTGATAAGATCCAACCCTTTGCAGGAAAGATTTACATTAAACCCAGTGGGGATTTTTAATCACATTAGAACAAGATAATATGTTATCTGAGGGAAAATTAATCCTCACTTCTAGGCTGTCGTATTTGTGCAACTTGACACATGGAAATTCTTTTAACCAGTTATCTGGTTCTTTTCATCTCACAGGCTTTACTGCCTTGACATCTAAAAATCTTTAATTTATAAGTATTCGAATGGTTCCTGACTAAAAGAACTAAACATTTTATTATTATTTCTTGCTTTATAAAATGAGAAATGTAATCAAACTCCTAAAGGGAGCCTATCAGTATTGTATTTTCAATTAGAACTCCAAGCTTATAACATCAGGTATGCAAAGCTGGCAACAGGAACAAATTTATTTAGTTTTGCATTCACAGAGTGATCTTAACTATAATTGACCTACAGAAAATTACGTAGTATCTTAGCTACATTCATAAACGCATGCAGAAATGTTGATGTATATTTTAATAAACGTTGCAAAACAAATAATCTCTTGCTTAAAATTCCTCACATTTTCAGACAATTCTTGTGATTTTTGATGGCATTGTATTCCATTTTAAAATATGCAAAAACTTCATTCATAGAGCTAACTATTCACACCTCTTTCCACAAATGATTTTTATTTTGAGTTTTCATTAACATGATTTCTTTGGAAAGAAAATAGGAAGTTTATTTTCACTTAAAAAATCTCTTTAAGGAAAATGAAAAGTATAAATAAGATTATAGAAAAAGCTGGAAGCTGGCCAGGTACAGTAAGTAGTTCACGCCTGTAATCCTAGCACTCTGGGAGGCTGAGGTGGGTGGACTGCTTTAGCTCAGGAGTTCAGGACCACCATGAGTCAGAGCAAGACCTGGTTTCTACTAAAAAAAAAAAAAAAAAAAAAAAAAAGACATTGTGGCAGATGCCTGTAGTTCTAGGTATTCTGGAGGCTGAGGCAAGAAAGATTACTTGAGCCCAGAAGTTTGAGGTTGCTGTGAGCGATGACACTATAGCACTCTACCCAGGGTGACAGAGTGAGACTGTGTCTCGAAGGAAAAAAAAAAAGATTATAGGGAAAGGAGTTTAAGCTATTTCAATACTTGAAATACTTGAAGCAATTCAATAAGCATTATTTGTATATTGACTATTTAGCCAGGCAACATTTCTTAACCACCTCTGTGAAGTGAGGAAAGCACAGTATTGGTGGTGAATTATTGGATATTTTTATTTACTTGTAAAGAAAACTAGTTCCAAAAGACTCCTCTTCTCTAGCTTGATACTGTTTATAGTTATAATTAAAACAGCAATCAAATTCCTACAAGCAAATTAATACCCCATTCTCTAACTCCAGTTTCACACCAAGCACTAAAAGGTAAGTGCATAACCTAATTCATTCATTCAACCAGTTAAAGTGCTTTAAAATTTTCTGTGACTTTGGTACTTTGTGATATACATTTTGACAAACCACTCATGAGACAGATTCTGATTTCCAAATAGAAACAATAATTACCTGAATAATTGCATTTCTGAGTTAGACTGGCGCAGTAAAATAGCTTCAGAATTCTAATAAGGAAAGCCTTCACCCAATATTTTCCGTCATTCTTAAGTTTTCATTTGAAAATACAAAATGACTACTGTTAGCGACCATCAGGCTCTTTGGCCTAAGATGGCGCCGAGAGCCCTTCTCTTCCTCCTTGGTGGCGCCAAAAAAATCGCGCCAAAAGTATCTACCTTTCTCCTGAGCTAAGATTGGCCTTTTTAGGAAAAGTCAGAAGTGTTCTGAGACTATGTCACGCCCAATCATGGCCCTCCACATAACCTGATCTTTACTTCCTCCTCCCCGGCTCCCCTCCCTTCCGCGCCTGTGCTGTGAAGCCCAGTGACTTAAGTCACCCAGAACCAATAGAATGAAGACACAGCATTCAAGCCTCACCACACCGCC
>CAUYRH010151339.1:0-34265 GCA_963574655.1 Perodicticus potto
TGTGTACAGAGGTGCTCCTCTTTGGTACATTTCAGTTTATCTTCCAAATCATCAATTGTCTTTTCCAGCTTGGCTACCGATCTCTCAGCAAACTCAGCACGGGTCCCTGCCTCCTTGAATTTATCAGTAAGAATCTTTATCTCTTCCTCATATTTGTCTTCTTTTTGAGAATACTTTTCTTCAGCAGCGCTCAGACACTTCAGGTTCTGGTCCATCGGTCTGATCTGCTCATCCATCTCCCGGCAACGGGACTCTGCCAGCTCGGCTCGTTCCTCTGTGCGTTCTAAGTCTCCTTCGATAATCACCAACTTACGAGCCACCTCTTCATATTTCCTATCTGCTTCTTCTGCAATATATTTTGCTTCTTTGAGCTGGATTTCCTGGAGTTCCATCTTTTCTTCATCTTTTAAGGCCCGGTTTTCAATAACCTTCATACCTCTCTCACTTTCGTCAGCAGCTTTTTCTGCTTCCTCCAACTTTTGCAGGGCAGTGGCCAGGCGCTCTTGGGCACGATCCAGCTCCTCTTCAACCAGCTGGATCCTGCGGTTCAAGGAGGCCACCTCAGCCTCGGCCTGCTCCCGGGCCCGCCTTTCTCCCTCCACTTCCCACTGGAGGGCTCGGCTCTGTCCTGCATCGTGGGCCTGCTGCTGCAGAACTTGAATCTTGCGCTTCGCCGCCTCGATGGTGGTGATCCCAGCCGTGGTGCCTACACTGATCCCGCTCGCGCCTCGGCTCCTGCCTCCTCCGCTCGGCGTTCTAACCGCTCCTCTCACAGCAACTTTAAACTCCTAGGCTCAAGTGATCCTCCTGCCTTAGCCTCCAAAGTACCTGGAACTACAGGCCTGTGCCAGCACACCTGGCTAATTTTTCTATTTTTTGCAGAGATGGAGGTCTCACTTTTGCTCAGGCTACTCTCCAACTCCAGGCCTCAAGCAATCTTCCTGCTTTGGCCTACTAAACTGCTAGGATTACAGATGTGAGCCACCATGCCCAGCATAACTGTTAAAGGTGCATTATAGCTTATATTTGATGCCAAAAGCACAAGCAACAAAAGAAAAAAATAGATAAATTGGACAGCATCAAAAATTAAAACGTTTGTGCTTCAAAAGTCACCATCAAAAAAAAAAGAGAGAGAGAGAGAAAAGAAAAGAAAATGGCCTGCAGAATGGTAGAAAATATTTGAAAATTGTATGTCGGATAAAATACACATTTAGAATCTATAAAGATAATAATGAAAAGACAATAGCCCAACCCAAAACAGGCAAAAAATCTAAATAGACATTTTTTCCAAAGAAGGTATACAAATGGCAAATAAGCACAAGATGTTCAAGGCCATTAGCCATTAGGGAAATGCACATGAAAACCACAAGGAGATACCACCTCACACCCACCAGAGTGGCTGTAATAAAAAAAGAGATAAAAACAAGTGTTAAGGAGAATGTAGAGAAATTGGAACCCATGTGTATTGCTGGTGGGAATGTAAAACAGTGCATCTGCTTTGGAAACAGTTTGGCAGTTCCTCAAAAGATTAAACAGAATTACCACATGACCTAGCACTTTTGCTCCTAACTGAAGTGAAATTCACTGAAGACAAATGAAAGCATATGTCCACACACAAACTTGAAGACAAGTGTTCATAGCAGCATCGTTCATAATAGCCAAAATATAACAACCCAAATGTCCCCCAACCGATGACAGGATAAATAAAATGTGGCATATCCATACAGTGGAATATCCTTTGATTATAAGAATATGCAAATCTATAGAGACAAAAAGTAGATTATCAGTTGCTTATGGATGGGAAGGACTGTTGGGAGACAGGGATGAGTTGGAGGGAAGTGGAAAGTGACTCCTAATGAGCATGGGGTTTCTTTGGGGTGTGAGGAAAGTATATTATTATAAAATTGCTTGTGATTATTGTTGTACAACTCAGAGAATATGCTAAAAACCATTGAATTATACACTTTAATGGGTGAATTGTATAGTATGTGAATTATATCTCAATAAAGCTGTTATTTAAAGTGAATTATAAGTAATAAGGTTTTACTAATACATAATTGTACATATTTATGAGAAACGTGATATTTTGATACACACATACAATGTGTAATGATCAAATAATGGCAATTAGGATATTCATCACCTCACACATTTATTATTTCTTTGTGTTGGGAACATTTCAAATCTTCTAGCTCTTTTGAAATATGCAATAAATTCTTGTTAACTATTATCACATTAAAGTGATGATAGTTATATCAATACTAGAACTTATTCCTTAAAGAATTTAAAGTGATAATAATTATATCAAATACTAGAACTTATTCCTTCTTTCTAACTGCATTTTTGTACCATTAGCCAACCTCTCTTCCCCCTTCCCCTGACCACACTCTCCAGCCTCTGATAACCATCATTCTACTCTCTTCTTCCATGAGATCAACTTTTTCAGCTTCCCCATATGAGCGAGAACATGCGATATTTGTCTTTCTCTGCCTTGCTTACTTTGCTTAACATAATAACCTCCACTTTCATCTCTGTTGTTCAGATTATAAGAGTTCACTTTTATGGCCTAATAATATTCCATTATATGTAAGTACCACATTTTCTTTATCTATTCATCCACTGATGGATGCCTTGGCTGATGGTGAATAGTGCTACATTGAACATGGGCATGCTTACACTGATCTCCTTTCTTTTGGAGATATATTCAGCAGCAGGATTGCTGGATCATATAGTAGATTTATTTTTAGTGTTTTGAGGAGCCATACTGTTTTCCATGCTGTCATGTACTCATTTATTACTTAATTCCACCAGCCCTATATGAGTGTTCCTCTTTCTCCACATCTTCACCAACATGTTATTTTTTGTGTCTTTTTGATAATAGCCATTTAAACTGGGGTAAGATGATCTCTCATTGTGGTTTTGACTTGCATTTCCCTGATGATTAGTAACGTTGGACATTTTTTCAGATGCCTGTTGGCCATTTGTAAGTCTCCTTTTGAGAAATGTCTATTCAGATGATTTGTCCACTTTTAAATTGTATTATTTGGGGGTTTTTGCTATTGATTTGAGTTTCTTAGATATTATGGTTATGAATTCCTTGTTGAATGATACGGTGCAAATGTTTACTCTCATTTGGTGCGTTATCTATTCAGTTTGATTGTTTCCTTTGCTATGAAGGAGGCTTTGGCTTTATATAATTCCATTTGTCTATTATTTTTTTTTTGAGACAGAGTCTCACTTTGTCACCCTCAGTAGAGTGCTGTGGCATCATAGCTCACAGCAACCTCAAACTCTTGGGCTCAAGAGATTCTCTTGCCTCAGTAGCTGGGACTACAGGCACCTACCACAACACCTGGCTATTTTCAGAGACAGAGTCTCACTCTTGCTTAGGCTGGTCTCGAACTCGAAAACTCAAGAGACCCCCTGCCTCGGCCTCCCAGAGTGCTGGGATTACAGGCATGAGCCATTGTGCCTGGCCTCCATTTATCTATTTTTGCATTAGTTGCCTGCACTTTTGAGGTCCTACCCAAAATTTTTTGACCAGACCAATATCATGAAGCATTTCTCCAATGCTTTCTTCTACTAGTTTCATAATTTCAAGTCTTACATTTAAATATGGTTTTTGTATATAGAAAGAGATAGTGATCTAGTTTTATTTTTATCTGTATGGAAATCCAGTGTTCTTGGCACTATTTATTGAGGAGATTCTCCTTTCCCCACTGAATGTTCTTGATACCTTTGTCAAAAATTGAGGTTATAGGCTTGGTGCCTGTAGCTCAGTGGGTAAGGCACCAGCCACATACACCAGAGCTGGTGGGTTTGAACCCAGCCTGGGCCTGCCAAACAACAACAACTACAAGCCAAAAAACAAACAAACAAAAAATAAAGAAATTGTTGGTTATAAAAATGTAGATTTATTTCTAAGTTCTCTATTTTGCTCCATTGGTCTATCTGTCTGTTTTTATGCCAGAATCATGCTGTTCTGTTTATTTTTAATTTAAGTACTGTGATGCCTCCACCTTTGTTCTTTTTGCTCAGGATATTTTGCCCATTAGAGTCTTCTATGGGTTTCATATGAATTTTAGAATCGTTTTTTTCTATTTCTGTGATGATTGTTATTGGTATTTTCATAAGTATTGCATTGAATCTCTGACAATTACTTTTGGTGGTATGTTCATTTCTCCAACATTAATTATTCCAATCCATGAACATGGGATGTTTTTCCATTTTCTTTGGGATTTCCTTCATCTGTGATTTTTTTTTTTTTTTTTTTTTGTAGAGTCAGAGTCTCACTTTGTCACCCTCGGTAGAGTGCCGTGGCATCACACAGCTCACAGCAACCTCAAACTCCTGGGCTTAGGCAATTCTCTTGCCTCAGCCTCCCGAGTAGTTGGGACTATAGGTGCCCCCCACAACGCTTGGCTATTTTTCTGTTTTGCAGTTCTGCCAAGGCTGGGTTTGAACCTGCCACCTTCGGTACATAGGGCCAGCACCCTACTTGATGAGCCACAGGCGCTGCCCTCATCAGTGCTTTTTTATCATTTTCTTTGTAGAGATCTTTCACCTCCTTGATTAAATTTATTCTTATTTTTTTCTATCTAATGTAAATAAGATTGTTCTCTTGATTTCTTTTTTAGCTAGTTTGTTGTTGGTGTATAAAAACACTACTAATTTTCTATTTTAATTTTGTATCCTGCAACTTTACTAAATTTGTTTATCAATTCTAAGAGGTTTTTGGTGGCATTTTTAGGGTTTTCTATATATAAAATCATGTCATTTGCAAACAGGGATGGTGTGACTTTCTCCTTTCCAATTTGAATGCATTTTCTTCTCTTGCCTAATTGCTCTGGCTAGGGATTCCAGGACTTTGTTGTCTTGTTCTAGTTCTTAGTATAATGTTAACTGTGACCTTGTTATATACGGCTTTATTTCATTGAGGTACATTCCTTCTATACCTAGTTTGTTGAAAGTTTTTTTCTTGAAAGGATTTGAATTTTATCAGATGCTTTCTTTGAATTTCTTGAAATGATCATATGGTTTTTGTTCTTCATTCTATTGATGTAATGAATCACATTTATGGGTTTGTGTATGTTGAGTCATCCTTGCATCCTTGGGAGAAATCCCACTTGATCAGGTGAATGATCTTTTTAATGTGCTGCTAGATTCAATTTGATAGTATTTTGTTGAGGATTTTTGCATTTATATTCATCAGGGATATTGGCCTTTAGTTGTCTTTTTATTGTATCTTTATCTGATTTGGGTATCACAATAATGCTAACCTTGTAGAATGAGTTTGGAAGAATTCCTTCCTCTTCAATTTTCTGAAGGAATTTTTAAAGAATAGGTTTAATTCTTCTTTAAATGTTTGGTAGAGGTCTGCTTCCGGTCTCTTTGGTCTCGGCCACAGAAGCACCATGATGAAGGGAACGTCATCGTTTGGAAAGCGTGGGAATAAGACACATACGTTGTGCCACCGCTGTGGCTATAAGGCCTACCACCTGCAAAAGTACACCTGTGGCAAATATGGCTATCCTGCCAAGCGCAAGAGAAAGTATAACTGGAGTGCCAAGGCTAAAAGAAGAAATACCACTGGGACTGGTTGGATGAGGCACCTAAAAATTGTGTACCGCAGATTCAGGCATGGATTCTGTGAAGGAACAACGCCTAAACCCAAGAGGGCAGCTGTTGCAGCATCCAGTTCATCTTAAGAATTTCAACAATCAGTCATGCAATAAATGTTTTGGTCTTTAAAAATTGAAAATAAATAGATAAATAAATAAGTGGTAGAAATCAGTAGGGAAATCATCAAGTACTGGGCTTTTCTTTCATAGGATACTTTTTATCACTGATTTAATCTTTTCACTTTATTCTTGGTTCAATCTTGATAGGTCATATGTGTCAAGGAATTTATCCATTTCTGTTAAATTTTCAAATTTGTTGGCATATAGCTGTTCATAATAGTCCTTAATGATCCTTCGTATTTCTATGATAACAGCTATAATTCCTTCTTTTTCATTTCTGATTTTATTTATCTTTTTTTTTTTTTTTTTTTAGACACAGAGTCTCACTTTGTCATCCTCAGTAGAGTGCTGTGGCATCACAGCTCACAGCAACCTCCAGCTCTTGGGCTTAGGTGATTCTCTTGCCTCAGCCTCCTGAGTAGCTGGGACTATAGGCACCCACCATAACACCTGGCTATTTTTTTGTTGCAGTTTGGCCGGGGCCAGGTTTGAACCCACCACGCTCGATATATGGGGCTGGCACCCTACTCACTGAGCCACAGGTGCCACCCTTATTTATCTTTTTTTTTTAAACCAACTTTTTTGTTGATCTTTTATAGTTTTTGTCTCAATTTCATTAATATCCATTATGATCTTTGTTATTTCTTTCTTCTACTAATTTTAGATTTGGTTTGTTCTCACTTTTCTATTTCCTAGAGATGCACCATTAGGGTGTTCATGTGATATCTTTCTACTTTTTTGATGTAGGTGTTTATTGCTATAAACTTCCTTCTTAATAATGCTTTTGGTATATACCATAGGTTTTGGTATGTTGCTTCTATTTTCATTTGTTTCAAGAAATTTTTTAAATTTCCTTCTTAATTTCTTCATTGACCCATTGGTCATTTGGGGACATGTTGCTTAAATTCCATGCATTTGTACAATTTCAAAAATTCCTCTTGTCATTGATTTTAGTTTTATTTCACTGTGGTCAAAAAAGATACTTCATATGATTTCAGTTCTTTTAAATTTGTTGAGACTTGTTTTGTGGCTTAGTATGTGGTCTAACCTAGGGAATGTTCCTTGTGTTGATGCAAAGAATGTGTATTTTGCAGCTGTTGGAGGAAATGTTTTGTAAATATTTGTTGGGTCCATTTGGTCTAAACTTCAGTATAAATGCAATGTTTCATTGTTAATTTTCTATCTAGATGATTTGTTCATTGCTGACAGTAGGGCATTAAAGTCCCCAACTATATTGTTTTGCAGCCTATCTCTCTCTTTACATTTAGTATTTGCTTTATATATCTGGGTAGTCCAGTATTGGGTGCATACATATTTATAACTATTATAGCCTCTTGATGAATTGATTCCTTTATCATTATATAATAACCTTCTTTGTCTCTTTTTATAGTTTTTGACTTACCATTACTGTTTTATCTGATGTAGATACTCCTTCTAACTTTTGGTTTCTGTTGGCATGAAATATCTTTTTCCATTCCTCCACTTTCAGTCTGTATAGATCTTTAGAGGTGAAGTAAGTTTCTTGTAGGTAGCATAGTTGGGTCATTTTTAAAAAGCCATTTAGCCAATAAATCTTTTAAGTGGGGAATTTAATCTGTTTACATTTAAAGTTATTGTTGATAGGTGAGGACTTAATTCTGTCATTTTGTTAATTGCTTTCTGGTCGCTTTAGATATGTTTTGTTCGTCTCTTAATTTTTATCATAGCAATTCAGCAGTTTTCTGTAGTAATAAGGTTTGATTCTTTCCTCTTTCTCCTTTGTGTATCTGCTATCTCAATGAGTTTTATACTTTTGTGTGTTTTCATGATGGGATTATCGTTTTTTCACTTCTAGATGCAGGTTTCTCTTGAATATTTCTTATAAAGAAAGAAAAAATCCTTCAGGTCTTGCTTGTATGAGAAAGACTTTACTTATCTTTCATTTCTAAAGGATAGATTTGTTGGATATAACATGTTTTAAATAATTATAAAGGTCTTCAGTAATCCATGCCATGAACATCTTTATAACTTCCAGTTCTACCCATTTTGCAAAGGCTGAGGCAACTACCTAAATGTCTGTACAAAGGAACTTTTAGAGAATCACTTTCACAGTTAATCCTAGGCCAAGAACCCTCTATAAGAAAATAGACTTTATTCAATCTGAAAAGAAGAAACCAGGTACAGTAACATGTGCCTATAGTCTCAGCTATTCAGGAGGCTGAGGCAAGAGGAACACTTGAGCCCAGGAGTTCGAGGCTATCATGTTTATAATCCTGCCTGTGAACTGCTATAGCACTCCAACCTGGGCAACATAGTGGGGTCCCATCTCTAATATATAAATAAATAATTTTTGAAAATAAAATAAAAAGAAGAAACCAAGTTCCTTACTGGGATGTTGGGGGGAAAAACCTTACAAAGAAATTTACTAATGAAATTAAGTGGAGAAAAAATGGAGAGAGGAAGAATAATTATAAACTAATCAATGGCATTACTAGGATGTGTTAACTTCTCTGAGCCCATTTGCTGCCTTGTGAATGAGTATGATGACCCTGAACACACTTCACAGAAGGTTGCCAAACAGCTCTTTTGAAGATCTAAAGAAACCCAGTATCTGCCAAGAAGGGTGGCCATTTCAGTTTGCTAAGGTCCTAGGGATGTGGGACTTTTTGTTTTAAAATCAAAACAGTCCAAAGGAAATCTGAGTGAATCATCTTACTACCAACTGAATTTTTAACATCCAAGATAGACTTTTGAACATGGAAAGAAACACACACAATAACATGAATCTTAATTTTAAGCTTTTAAAGTTGACCTGCAAATATGATTATTTTATTCATAAATCTAGACATTCACAAATATATATTTAACCATGTTTTATATAAAAATAATAATAATTTTCCCATTTTGAATTAATGTTCCATTAACTTGTAAATTTAAAAGATTATATTTCCCTGAACAAATATATCCTTCTACACACTGATTTAACTAAATTACCTTAAACATTTTATTTTGTTTTGTTTTGTTTTGTTTTATTTTATTTTATTTTATTTTATTTTATTTTATTTTGTCGAGGCAGAGTTCTACCCTATGCCCTGAGCAGAGTGCCGTGGCGTCGTAGCTCACAGCAACCTCAGACTTGGGCTATGGGTATCCTGCTGCCTCAGCCTCCGAAGCCGCTGGGATTACAGGCGCTCGCCACTGTGAGGGTTTTTCCACTTTTTTTCATGAGTCGGGGTCTCACTCTCGTTCAGACAAGCCTCGAACTCCTGAGCTCAAGCAATCCTCCCGCCTCAGCCTCCCACAGTGCTGGGATTACAGGCAGGAGCCACTGCGCCCGGCTACCTTAACATTTTAAATGACATTTACAAATTTAATGTTAGATCTTTTAAACATTTCAGTTGCCTGACATTTATAAATTTAACAAATAAAATCTTACAAAAATGAGTAGGAAGCAATAAATATATTAAATACAACTTATTGATGTAGGAGATCAAGTTCGCTTAACATTGAAACTATGTTTACAAACTTAATTAAGTTACCTTAATAGTTTCTAATTAAAATCTCTTAATTTTTCCAATAACACAAATAACAAACACTCACAGATTATTAAGATGAAAACTGATATTTAACTCCAGTTTTTAGTAGGATGGATTGGTTTACTTTATCATGCCCCAATCTTTCTCCATCTTTGTCAGGCTGCAAAGGTAATTAACCAGGCTAAGCTGCTCTCTCAGATCCATGGACTGTGGACCCAGGGCTCAGGATGCATTTTACTGAGATGCTAACCTGGATCTTATTAACAGACTGAGTACCATTTTAGTATAGGGCTCTCTAATCATCCCATGTCTTTGTTTGTTTATTTATTTGAGACAGAGTCTTACTCTGTAACCTTGGTTAGAGTGCTGTGGTATCATCATAGCTCACAGCAACCTCAGACTCTTGGGCTCAAGAGCTCTTCCTGCCTCAGCTTCCCAAATATCTGAGACTACAGATGCTCACTACAACACCTGGCTCATTTATCTTATTTTTAGTAAAGACAGGGACTCATTCTTGCTCAGACTGATCTCAAACTCCTGAGCTCAAACAATCCACCCACCTTGGCCTCCCAGAGTGCTAGGACTACAAGTGTAAATAATCCCTCCCAGGGTGCTGGGATTATTACTGTGCCTGGCCTCCATGTCTTTTTTTCAAACTCATGTGTATCCTTTCCCAATTTCTGTCTTTATATCATATATAACTTTTAACTTTTTGGTTTGAATTAAAGAGATTCTGAATCCTATCTATACTCAGTCAGCCTGTTTCCTCCTTGTCTATGTCAAAGAGACTTTTTTCCCCCTCTTTGTTCCTATCTCAGCTGTCTTATGTTCAAGTATTCTGAAACTCCTTGATGGACAATATGAAAAGACATACTCTTTCAAATGTCTAAAGCACCTGGCAATTATAAGGAAATACGTCCTTAAAAATGTCGCTGCCATTGTTATTTGGTCGACATTTAATAGCTCTTTCACATCAATTTTATTAAATACTTGCTGAATAGGATGTAAGGAGGTAAGTGAAAATTACAATAGTTACATTTTTGGAAATGACAAAGTAATTCTAATAGTTCATCTGAAGAAAGAATAGGCAAATATAGGTAAGAAAACTTTCAATGAAGATAGTAATGAGAAAGACTTGGTTGTTTTTTTGTTTTGTTTTGTTTTTTTGGCCGGGGCCGGGTTTGAACCTGCCACCTCTGGTATGTGGGGCTGGCGCCCTACTCCTTGAGCCACAGGGGCCACCCCAGAAAGACTTGGATATTGAAAAATACTAAATAGTTTTTGTGCTTAAAAACATGCAATGTTGGGACAAGAATTATAAGTTGCTTACAAGAATAAAAATGAAAGCCATAAAATTCATACTCATGCATAAAGATTATTTAGTTTAGCCAGGCGTGGTGGCTCATGCCTGTAATCCCAGCACTCTGGGAAGCCGAGGCAGGTGGATAGCCTGAGCTCAGGAGTTTGAGACCAGACCGAACAAGAGCAAGACCCTGTCTCTAAAAATAATCAGGCACTGTGGTCTCCAGCTACCCAGGACACTGAGGCAGAAGGATTACTTGAGCCCAAAGAGTTTGAGGTTGCTGTGAGCTATGATGCCATGGCACTCTACCAAGGGCAACTGAGTGAGACTCTATCTCAAAAAATAAAAATAAAAAAGATTATTTACTTTATAAGAAAAGAGGGAATGCAAACCAAAAAGCAAGTGGTCTATTAAACAATGGTGTTGAGATTACTACCTATTTAAGGAGAAATAGTTGAAGCTTGGGTCAGATAATACATTAAATTTCAAACAAATTAAAGGATACAATGGAAAACTTAGAATCAGAAAAAATATGTGTAAAAGCCAAGTACGTAGGGAGGCGCCTGTGGCTCAAAGGAGTAGGGCGCCAGCCCCATATACCAGAGATGGCAGGTTCAAACTCGGCCCTGGCCAAAAACTGCAAAAAAAAAAAAAGCTAAGTATATATATGCACCTAATTTCTGGACAGAAAAGATACTCTGAACACAAAAGTGATGACAGAAATTATTACAAAGGAAAAGATTGAGTGTGGATGCCTATGAATTGACAATTTCTGTATGATGAAAATACTGCAAATAATGCCATACATACACATACACACACACAAAGACTAGAAGAAAATACCAACATATCACATATACACAAAAATAGTTCACGTCTTTTGTATATGAATATTTCCTGGAAATATGTAAAAAGAAAAAATTCTCCCCTAATCTCCTCCCCCCACAAAAAAATTGCAAGGAAGTTCCACTGCTAATATGGAACCAGTAACCAGGAAAGGAAAGAAAAAATATCAAATAGCAAAATACAACATTTAAAAAAAATAGTTGGGAAAATCTGTTCAGAAACTGAGACAAACAAGCCAATAATTTCATTTTAACATCAACATGATAAAATCCCTGATTACAGACGATGGGAACTCAACATCAATTTAAGTTAATAAATTCAATAAGCATTTCTCCTAAAATGAAAAATTGGCCAATGTGTGTATATGTGTTGAATATACAATGTTTAAAAACATATGTGTCCTTGCAAAACATAATCAGTAACATCTGTAACCAGGATTCTATTAAGCACTACTGTCACACTGTCCCAGTGTAATAGCAGATGCTCGTGATAATGACTGAGGAGCTGAATGCTCCTCAAATTTTTTCTCAATAATCAATGAAAGTATTGCCATGCCATCCCTATAGAATCTATTTCAATCCCAATAATCTGTATCTTCAAGTGGTCCACGCATAGAACATAAGGAAATTCTATTACTACAGTACTTCTATTCCCTGCTTTTGTACATCAAAAAATTTACAATTTACTATTGAAGATTTCTTTATCCGAAATGGGGTGAATGAAACAATCTCTACTATTAAAAGAGAATGAGTGAGAACATAGTAAATTTAGTCGAGGAAATGAAGCCAAATGTAAAAGTTTGTTAACAGCAGAGAAGATCCTAGATCCACAGAACATAGATGGGACTGCAACACGTTCGTTTGTAAAGAGAAAATGTGATTGTGCAAAAAGCTGGGTTCTCTCTTTTATCCAACAGGTGGCAGTATGCCAGCACCATGCCCTGAGAACATGCGTTCAGGGGAAAGAAAGCCACCTGGAGCCACCAAGACCACTTCCTGTGGCGGTGACCGTGGAATCCTTTGTCTGTGTTTGATTGCGGTCTTCAAGAAGCTCACTTTGTTAAATTAACACATGCAAACCCTGCACAGGAAGACAATAAAGTATATTTGATGATGATGCCAATCACTCGTCTAAGAAGTATACTCATTTCATTCACTCACTGATGTGCTCAGAGAACAAATAATTTATTGATTACTTATTATATTAATACATTGGACCCATGCTTGGTGCTAGTGATATAACAGTGAGAAAAATAACGGACTCTGTTCTTATGGGCTTTATGGTTTAGTGGAGGAAAGAGACATTATTGAAATGCTCATACTAATGAAATAATCTGCAAATTGCAGTAAGTGATCCAAAGGAAAAGTACAAATGATATGACAGTACACATACCAAGACAAGGTGGATCAAGGCAAAAGGCCTGTATACATATGGACAAAATTCCGACAGATGAGAGAGAAATCATCTAAAATGTTAATATCTACCTTTTGCATTTCTACTAGTTTAGTAAGAGTATCTGTGGTGTTCTTTTTTCCCATTATCATGGGAAAAAAATCACCCTTTTTTCCATGATAATCAACAGACACAGTAAGTAACAGACATAGAAAAAGTGTCCTACCCATCTCGCACCAATTGTTACACTTCAGATAAAGTCTGGGCTGGGTTTCACACCTTCTCTTCTGAATGGCTTTTTTTCCTCTAAACTCTCTCTTGCAAAATGCAGTAATTCCATAAGAAGCTGTGCATAACCTACAACTTACATTTCCCAAACATGGTTTTCTTCAAGTCAATTCCTTCCTCATGAAACAGCCAGAAGCTCTGGTCCTCTCAAAACCAACAATCTAATTCCTTAAGGATCTCCAAGACATTCTCCGACTTCCTTTCAGGGCCACCTCCCATTGGCCCCTGTGCAAATACCATAGACAGGGAAGTATACCACCACCCCTAGAATAGACATTGTTTATCTCCCTCCCCCTCCTCTGTTCATGCCTTTGCTACATGCCATTCCAAGCCTTGTAAGTGGCTTTCTCTCATGACAATAAATTATGCCTGCCTTAAAACAAATCACCAAATTTTCAGGTGTTAAAAATCCCTTTTAGATAAAGACATACTGATGATACAGATCATACTTTGTTTTAAACATAAAATAACAAGTTTTACCCCTATGTTAATCCTCCCTTTAAAAATATTTTATTATGCTGATCCTTTGAATTACAGAATCAGAGAAGTGCAACCATACAAAGAAGTCTCCCTTCAAAGACCTTGGCCTGACTGTTTGGGAAAGAAAATTAGTCCACACTTGCAAGAACTGACCTGGTCCTGAGGCTCCTGTGGGGCCAGACCAGCAGCCCTTTCTCCTGTCTGTTAAGATTGCCCTCAGAGTTCTGGTTTCCTGTCTGAGAACCTACATCTTCTTCCGGCCATTGACTGGACAGACGCGGTCTACCCACAAGGCTGTGGTCTTAGCCTTGCAGGCCTCTATGGAACAACCACATTACAACATGATATGTGGTAGGAAAAAATATCAATGTATATAAAGGGGATGATTTGCAGAGGGTGCAAAAAATATGTATATACAGTTTAAGAAAAGAAAAAACTATATTAAAATTATAATACTCAACATATACCATATTGTATATGTAATACTCAACATATACAACATTTGTTATCCTATATATTGTATCCTGTATTTCTCCTATTGCAGAAGTCAAATGTGACTTGTACATTACAATTTTAATACAATTTTTTTCTTTCTTAAAATGTGTATACATTTTTATGGTGCCTTCTGTAGTTTTGAAATGCCTGAATATGCTACCTTCTTTTGTATTCTCTTATACTGACCTTCTCCCCATGCTTCTAGAGGTTTCCAGCTGCCGGGGGTGGGGGGATTAGGATTGTTACAGAAGGGGAGGAGGAAGAGAGAGAAAGCACTGATGATCAGCTTCTAAATAGGATTTTGAGACTTTTTAGCCAGATAATAGTTTAATAGCTAAGCTTCGCAAGAAAAAGAAGTTCCAGATTTCTTTACTGAGCCAAGTCGATCTTGGAGTTTTATAGGGAAGTCCTGGAGTAGACAGGAAGAGAAAGAAGAAAGCAAACCACGTCAGTCCTAGGGTACAAATAGTAAAAAAAAGAAGATAGAAGAGAAAAAAGGAAGAGAGAGCTAATATCCCTTCTTCTGATTCTGCCCAAAGTGAGGAGGTATGTTAAGTAGGTGGAGGAAAGGGCTGAGGGCCTCTGAAGACTTTATCTTAGGGACTCTGGGAGGAGTTCACATTGCAGGTGGCTTGGCAACACCCTGGGAGTGGCTACAACAGGGTTTAATGCAACAGCATAGCATAGTTATTCAGGGACAGGGGTGGAACATAATTTCCTGACCTGCCCTATGGACCAGTATGGAATAGATTACACCAAGGAGTTCCCACCTGCGCTAAAGAAGAGGCCTTGAAAGCAGCTGAGTTGAGAGTTAACAGGCTTTCACGCGTTGGACATGATGAGGAAAAGGTGAGTCAGCAGGAAGGCTGGGGGTGGACGTTCAAGGGAAGAGCCAGATGGAGGATGTGGAGTTTAAAGTGGCATGGCAGCCAGAGTGAAGGCCAAGTCATCTTGGAACACAAGCAGGCCCTTCCAAGCCCAGAGGGACCAGACCACAGGTTCTGTAGATCCAGCCTCAACCATAGGTACTCACAAAACTCTCAGGATGGAACCAATCTCACTCTCAAAGGCCGAAACCCAGGGAGTATGTAGACCACTCACCCACAGCAGAAATCAGCAAGGATGCAGAAGAGACTGCATGGGTCTATGGACCCCCATCTTCTCTCTCTATCTCTACAGGGTCCTTAAGCTACAACTCCACAAAACCCCCAGACGCTGTCTTTAAAAAATGGAAAAAGAAAATGCAGCTATCTGAGAGACAAAGCATTTTTTACTTACGGGAATGGACCATTTACCTAATGTGTCTATTTAAATTGTTGCATGAGACTATTTTCCCCCCTACTCAGGGCTTGGAGGTTCATAAAGAAGACAAGAACAATTTTAGAGAAAAGAAGATGCTACATCTTCTTTGCACATCTGTGAGCAGGGTGAAAAAATCCGCAGCCCTTCACACATATGAGTGTTGCCAGCTTCTCCCATCCTCCTCTCCACTGCTAAATTTGGTGCTGTTTGTGCTGTTCAGTTCCTCCCATCCACCTACACCCAACTGTGGAGAAGAGCTTGGAGAGTCCAGACCAGATCTTTGGGACTTTCAGTGCAAAATCAGGAAAATAAGAGAGGGGTAGAGATAAGCTATAGGGGTAGATTCTAAGGAGAAAACAATAAACAACTTGCAAGCTTTTCTTGCAAGAGGCCATGGATGTATTCAGAGGCATCAAGTGGGAGTGGGTGAAGGACAGAGAGATCCAGGGAAAAATTGGGTGGATGGAAGAGCCTGCTACTCTGGGGAAAGACAGTGAGAGGTCCTGGGTTTGTTGGATATTAGAGAAGATAAGAAGAAAATCACTTCGATAAGAGCTGCATTGCATGCCCATGTAGTCTCAGTTACTCAAGAGCCTGAAGCAGGAGGATCAGATCACTGGAGCCCAGAAGACTAAGACCAATCTAGACAATATGATAAGAACACACGTCCTGAAAAAAACATAACACACTGCTCTAGATTACATATTTGGATCTCATGTATTTTCCTCAGCTTTTAATAGTAGAATTCCTGTCAGGCCTTTGCCTCTTTGAACTTCACCCCATCAGGAAATCAACAACAAAGATCTCAACTTTGACAATTTTACAAACATAATGACCCCTGCCATTATACAAAAAGGTGAATTGTCTCCCAGAGGACATTTGGCAATGTCTGTGGACATTTTCCCATGTTATAATTGAAGGTACGACTAGTAACTAGTAGGTACAGGCCAGGAGTATTGCTAAACATCCCACAATGCACAGGACGCCCTCACAACAAAGAATTATCCCAGTCAAGATGTCAATAGTGCCAAATCCAGAAATCACGAAAGAGAAAAATGGATAAGGGGCACTTATTTCCTCTATATCTTCCCTGTCCTATGACAAATGAAAAGCTAGCTCTTTCCATTTGAAACATTTTTCAAGCTTGTAATAGTAATTCTTAAGCAGCACTGCATCCATACAGTACGTACATACATACAGTAATCTCAGCCTAACCACAGAAAGGGGTTTCCTAAGACCCTTTAAAGTGGAACAATTCTTGTTGAAGAATTCCAGAAAAAAGTGGCATAAAGGAGTTTCTAGAGAATTCATAAACAACCTTTGTAAATATTTTTATTCTCAATATGAAAACGTAAAAGTAGCTCACCAAATAAGACAACTATCACATATAAGACATGACCACTATGGCAGTCATGGTTACTCTCCCTCCTGTGCTCCCGGCTACAGAATCCTCACAATCCAAGCTCTCCTCCCGTCCCACCACTCCCAACACTTTAACTGAGCTGTTCATACATTTGCTTTGCTTTGTTGCAGATAAGATATTCACTAAGAAGGATTATTTAGGGTAAAGGTGTTAAGTAGTAGTGGTATAGTTGGCTCTCCATCCAAATGCTTTACCAAATGCCTTTGGATTTTCATTCCAATCTCCCTGGCACCTTTCTCTATCCTCAGCTCCCAGCTTCATCTCTGCAGAGATAGCCCCAGAGTTCAGGCCTAAGGGCCTACCTCACTTGGCTAAAAACACCAACACGCACACAAAAACTAGATTTTTTAGCATTTTGGTGTCCATCTTGATTCAATTATTTCCAATAGACCACCAGCTTATCAAAATTTCCCCTTTCTCTTGTGCTTGTGTATCTGTGTCTCGTCTCTGAAATTCAGTTCTACATCTATGAAACAAATACCAATGTCTTTAGAACTAGATAGAATATGTTTTTTAAAAAATATATATTATACTTCTCCATGTGATAAGGAGTGAGGCATGCCCTTTGGGCACTCCTAGAAATAAAAAGCAGGGGAGATGTTCAATTATTTGGGAGGGTAGAAGGTGGAGGTCAAAGAATTTTGTTTGTAGCCACAGGTTGATATGACTGCCTGGACATTTGATCATAAGAACAAATATGAAAATATCTTGCCGCTTTAAAATTAGTATCCCAGCTTCTAAAACAACCCACAAAAAATTGAAGATGTTTGTGTCTATTTCACTTCTAGACAACAATTTACAACCCATAAGCCTCTACGCTCCTTCTCTGTCTCTGCTAAAAAACACACTACTTGTGACATACGTGGCCCCAGCCCAGGGTGATGATTAGAAAGCCCAGACTCTGTCTCTTTCCCTTTCTCTTTCCTCATCTGACTTCTGAGACATTGCCTTTTCTTTGCACCTAAGCTTTCTGCAAAGCCCAGGCTCAGCCCAGCTGGTTATGTGGTCTGGTCTAATTTTCTTTGTGGGTTTTAAATTCAGAAGTCTGGGCTCATTTGTTAGCAGTTTCTCTGAACAAGCTGTCCCATTTATTTGCTCAGTCATTCATTCTTTCTCATTCATTTATCAAACATTTAGTAAGTTGTGCATTCTTCTATATTTTCTCTGTACTAGAGAGGTATAAATATTGGACTAAATATTGTCCAGTCTATAAAAATCTTATGGATAGGCAAGCAAATAGGAAGAGTAAATGTGTCATGAGCTCTACAGTAAATTTATCTATAAACAAGGTACCCCAGGAAAAAGAGCAAAGTTAAGAGGTGAACTTGGGCATCAAATGTATTGAAACATTTCAATTGAATTTAGGCATTGTTATTGGAAGAAAAGTAAGTATGTTTGTACAGTGAGCAGAGTTGGTTACCTATTCTGTGCTCTCTTTTCTTTGTCACGAAAGAACATTGGTTTGGTTCAGATCTCAGGTCTCAGGTAACAATGCACTTTGGGAAGGACGGTCCATCCTCATACCTAGAGGTATTAATCTTAATTAGATTAAGTTAATTATACATTCACGTTATCATGAGATGTAACAACAAGATACTTGGTCAGGACGGGAAGGAGCATGGTGGTGGTGACTTCTAGGAAAGTTGTCGGTGAAGTTTTCCTCCCTAATAGGAAAAAAATACTCTTTCCTACCATTGCATGGTGAGATGTTTGGAGCTACAGCAGCCATATTGTGATCAGGGGCAAAAGTAGGAAAAACTGCAAAGAAGTTAACCCAGAACCTTGCCATTATTGAGCTGATTAATTCACTGGGGCTTCCTACCTGAGGACTTCATTTATTAATGTTTTCTTATACTTATTCTAATACTTATTTTTCTAATAAGTTTCTAATACTTATTCTTTGGGGGACAGCAGTAGGGAGGGAATCTTGGACCAAGAGAGTAGTGGGACCATAGCAGCATCAGCATGGAACCACCTGGCACATTTAGAGAACTGAAAACACCCTTGCATATCAGCACACAGAACGCAGGAATCTATCAGTCAGATTTTCTGGTTGAAACAACAGAATCCACCCCAGCTAGTTTAAGCAGGAAATGAATGCGTTCAAAGTATTGGGTAGCTAACAGCTCTCTCTTGGAGAGTCAAAGCGTCAGCTGAAAAACTTTTCAAGTAAGAATACCCAAGTCACACATCTGGTCAATATGTGTAGACACTGTGGTTTGCCTCAGTGGCCGGACCTCTGACTCTACCCCTGGAAGTCTCTCCTCTATGCCCTGCC
This sequence comes from Perodicticus potto, assembly GCA_963574655.1. Lineage (NCBI taxonomy): Eukaryota > Metazoa > Chordata > Mammalia > Primates > Lorisidae > Perodicticus > Perodicticus potto. The sequence continues at coordinate 19,064 of CAUYRH010151339.1, forward strand.
ATCTTTACCAGCAATTTCTATTTCCTCACACTTCTGTAAACTGAAGTTATTCGTGGTAGTAGTATTCTGGGGAAAACCGAGTCATGTGTGTGCGTCCAGTTAAGACAGGCTATGACCTCGAGGAGGCTGAGTCTGGATGAGTCCTGAGGCTCATTCAAATTAAGTAAGAAAGAGAGCTGTGATTGATTGGCAGTGTTCACTATGGATGTGAGTAACGGAAATACGGGAATGTGTTCCATAAACATTTGTGTCCCCCTAAAATTCATATACTAAAACCCTAACCTCCAACGTGAGTGTATTTATGAGGCCTTTAAGTGGGTAATTAACTTTAAATGAAGTTGTAAGTGTGGGCGATTCAAAAGGATTGGTATTCTTATAAGAAGAGACATCAGAGAATTCATACTCTCGTCTTGTCCCTTTAGATGCATGCACTAAGGAAGGGTCATTTGAGGACACAGCGAGAAAGTGGCTGCCAGCAAGCCAGGAAGACAGCCCTCACCAGAGACTAATCAACTGGCACGTTGATTTTGGATTTCCAGCCACCATACTGTGAGAAATAAATATCCTGTGTAAGCCACCCAGCCTGTGGTGTTTGTTATGGCAGCCTCAGCTGACTAATGCAGACTCGTAGAAGTTTTCACTGCCTGCAAACTTTCAGCTTACAATGTCTTCGTTAAAGGTTTTTTAAATGGGAAAAGCGTATAATCAGATTTGCGTTTTTTGAAAGACAACTCCTATAACTACATAAGATGGGTAGGGGTAGGGAAAAGAATAGATAGACAGTAAAGAGACTACTTAGGTAGTGTCATTGTAACTCAAGGGAGAGATGATGAGACAGAGGGAATGAGGAAGTAGATGGATTTAAAGGACATTAAAGGGGAAGAAGCTAGAGGATTTTGTTACTGAACAGAAAAATCAAGGAAGAAGATAGAGCAATGGCTCGCGTAGTTGGATAGATGAAGGTGCAATTCATCCAAGCAGAATATGAAGGAGAAACATGTTTCGGGAGAAAAGTGAATTCATTTTTACAAAATCTCAATGTATTGACCCACAAGATACTTACTAATTACATGGGAATCTGGAGACTTTTTCAGCAGACAAATCTGGTAGACATTACTCTTAACTAAGGGATTGAAGTTAACATTTTCACTAATTGAATAAATGTTCACCATGTGCTTTCTGAAAAGATGCATTAAGAGGAACTCAACGTTGCTTATGAAATATCTTTACCAAAAATTCATAAGACAAAATGAGAGACATTCAACAAAATAATTGCCCTGAACTCATTAAAAATATCAAGCTTGTGAAAGATAAGGAAAAACCAAAGAAATGTTTCAGATTAGAGGAAAGATAGACACCTAACAACTAAACACAACTTATGATCCAGGATTTTTTTTCTCTATAAGGATTATCATAGGCCAGGTGCAGTGGCTCACACCTATAATCCTAGCAGTTTGGGAGGCCAAGGAGAGACAATCGCTTGAGCCCAGGAGTTTGAGGCTTCAGCGAGCTTTGATTGCATCACTGCACTCCAGCCTGGGCAGCAGAGCAAGACTCTCAGAAAAAAAAAAAAAATCCTTATTGGGGCAATTAACGAAATTCGAATACAGCCTATACATTAGCTAACATATTGTATCAGTATTAACTTCCTGATTTTGATAAGAGTAGTAGGTCATCTAGGTAAGAGAATGCTTGTTTTTAGGAAATACACTAAAGTGTTTAGGGCAGTCAGGCCATGTCTCAAATGGTTCTCGGAGAGAGAAAGAGAATGGCAAAGTATAAAGGCAAATACCGTTAAATTTTTAACATTTGGGGAATGGATCAGGAGTATATAGAAGCCTAAAATTTATATTAAGATCAAAAAGTTCAAAGAAAATGCCATGAAGGCTATCTTAAACAGTTTGATGAAAACATTTTAGACTGTATATGAAACCAGCACATTGTACCCCTTGATTGCACTAATGCACGCAGCTGTGATTTAATAATAATAAAAAAAAGAATTAAAAAAATGAATTAAAAAGTTCTTTAAAAGAATATATTTATGCTGGACCAGACAAGTTAGACGCAGATACTTGTGGTTACTGAGGTTTCGTGAATTTTTTTTTTAAAGAAATGGGGGTCTCACTACATTACCCAGGCTGGAGTGGAGTGGAGTGGCTATTCACACGTGCGATCATAGTGCAGTAAAGACTTGAACTCATGGGCTTGAACAATCCTCCTGAGTAGCTAGGGCACAGGTGTGCCACTGAGCCTAGCTTCAGTGAACTTGTTGTCTAGGGGTCAGTATCTCTCCTCCGTTCCTAGACAGTGAGCTCTTGGAAAATTTAACTCCTGAGTTCAGACCATTTAACCTTCACTGTCTCTCCTTGGCATCACAGCAGGCTTCACCAGAAATCTCTGGAAGAGGTATACACTGTACAGGGCCATCATTACTGCTTTCTCCTGGACAGCCAGGATTCAGATTCTGAGGCTCTAGAGGCCCAGCCTAATCAACTTCAGCATTCCTCTTCCCTCCTGGACTATACCATCCTTTCAGAAAGTCAGACAGGGCTTCTGGACTACTCCCTTCCCAGAGTGGGGAGACCCTCCCCTGAGCAGTCTCCTTTTAAGGTCCACTGCCTCCTTCTGCTGTCTGGGATGATTAGCAGCAAACTTGGCCTCCCCCTTCTTACTTCCTTGGTCCAATAGGATGGTACTTTGGGTGCCTCCTCACGTCCAACTGTGAGAGGCCAAACCACCTGTGCAGAATTTTCAGGAGTCTGTGAGAACCATGCCAGGAGCCAGTGTCCCCACTCTGGCCTATAACAGAAAGAGGATGGAAGAGTCTTCTAGAAGACTGTTATTAACTACACTGTGGCATTGGTCCATGTCCATTTCATGGGTAAAGGCAAAAAAGTGTTTTTTCTCTTCTAAAAACAAGTGAAAGTAACCAGCACAGGACCCCTCGGAGCACTTGGGAGGTGTCCCTGGAGTGTGATAGACCTGAGAAATCTAGTGGCAGGAGGCTGAGGCTCCCCCTCCACAGCGGTGTGACCAGACGCCCAGGAGTGACTGACCTGGAGGCTTCATTTAAAGGGCTTCATCCTAAGTGAGGGGTGGCAGATGAGCTGACCCAGCAGAGGAGTGGGCTCAAGAAGTCTAGGAGCCATGTATTTGAAGTTGCCTGCTGCTGGCTGCAGGAAACCTGTTTAGAATAGAGAATCTCCAGGTAACACACGTGGGTGGTCCAGGAAGGAAAGAGAACTCGTACAGGTCAGACAGATAGATGCTGCTCTGAGCATCCGAGTCAGATGCAGAGAGCAGTCATGCCAGAGCTTGCCAGGACCTGACATCTAAGACAGGACCATTTTTCTTGTTTCCTCATCCTCTGGACCCTGCCCACCCCAGAGGACCCAGCAAACTCACAAGTGCAGAAGGGGCCCAGAAAAAAGGCAAGAATTCAGCCTTATCCTACCCTCTCTCCCCTGCAAACCTCCTAGCCTGAGCAGGTCTGAATCACAGGAGAGGTGAAGATTTAACTTTGAAATGAGAAGTTCTGATTGTCATTCTGAACTGGACACTTACATTACTGAAATGACTGTTTTGGTAACTGAAAGCAACTGAAAAACCAGTGGCACCTATATGAGACTTCACTCAGGGCTGGGAAAGAAAGAGCCCAGAGCAAGGAGAAAAGGGCTTAGAGAGGGAAATAAAATTGTTTTGTACCCTATAGAGTCCCCCTTATGAGTAAAATGGCCATTGCAGGAATTGCTGGCCCCTCCTGACCATCAGCACCCTGCCCTTCTAGTCAGGTCCCCTCTTTCTTGAGTCCTTTTTAGTCCCCAGGAGCAGCCTGTGCATTTTTCTGCTCAAATCAGGTTCTCCTTCTCTTCTAGAGGCAGCATTCTGTTGCTAAACCTCTAGGGTTAAACCTTTAGCCATCTTTTTACCTCAAAAATACCATGGAAGATGCTCGGACCTTGCTCTAACCTTGAAGAGTGACTGCCTCCCAGCACTGGGTTCTCCCAAACCCTTGGTGGGAATGCTGCCCACTGGGCAGATCTTCCTAAGACAGCATGAAGGGGGGTGATTAAAAACATGCACTGCAGTCAGATGGCTTGGTTCGAATCTCAGATATTTTATTTACTATCTGTCTGACCCATACAAGTTCTCTAACCTTTCTATGATCAGAGTCATCATCTGTAAAACAAATAATAATCTCAATTTCTATAGGTCCACATGAAGAGTCTAGCACAGAGTAAGCACTAAATACATGGCACCATTAGTTCCTGTGTTTTACCAGAGGGTAGAGATATTCTTCAGAAGAACTCCCCTTGGATCTGCATTCTTGAATCTCGGTCCTTGTTGATGTTTTTTACCATGAGTTTTGCTTCAAGATAGAGTATAGGATTAGCTTTGCAGCCAGCTCCTTTCTAGTTTACCCAGGTCTCCTTCCTTCCTGAGGAAAGAACTCCAGGGTTATCATCTACCCAACCCTACTTCCTTCTTCTCCCGGGGCACTGGGGAGGGGATTAGGAGGTGACACACAGATCTCCAACCTGCCATCAGCACAGCCAGGTGAACAGCTCCAGCTCCACACTCCTTTCCTGAGTGCTGGAGGTGCAAACTTAAGTGTATGTCGTCCAGGTTGACTAACAGGGCTCTTGGCCTCAGGAGACCTTAGTTATGTCTTCAGAGCAGGGAAATCATCTGGGCCATGGCCCGAGGACCTCTGACCTGGTCCTCACCAACTGAACGGAGCATGTCTCCAAGGTTCACGGTGAATGGACAGATCCATCTGCCTTGACAGAGAAATTTCATGAGCACAGAGTAGAAGATGAAACAGATGCATGGTTGCCCAACTTTCCCAGTTTTCTTTTCACATCCCTTGTTTCAGTAATCTAAAATGACAAAAAGGGTGCACTGAGGAATACGCCTTCCCAATTCAAAAGGAGGAGGGCTGAGAAACCACCAAAATCACGCTGGCCTAAGGGCATCAACTGTCCTAAGCGCCAACATTCAGGCTTTTAATGTCCTCTTCTAGGAACTAAACAAATTTGAAAATATATTCAGTGGGGGAACTAAAGACTTTAGGATAAAATATTGTCCACATTGTTGGACACATCTTTGTTATGGCCCTGTTTGATGATGAGTTTAAAAGGTAAAAAGAAAGTTTTCTTAATATTTAAGGTCTCTCCTCACTTTCCACCACTTCAACATTATCAGAAAGAAAAAGACTGGCTGGATTTAGAGGTTGTTTACACAAAGTAACTGAGTGCATAATACTTAATACACAAACAGGACTCTGATGAGATGGATGGGGACAAGAAGTCATCAATGATCAAACGAACTTGCCTCCCTATCAGTCCACCAGAAAGAGTTCTACTCATGAGTGTACAGCCCTGCGAAAATGATCTACATTTAAATATTACAAAGCAAGCACATTTCTCCTCCCTGACTCACCAGAAGGAAAGTGACAAATAACTAAGGGCCAGGAGATACCCCTTATGATAACATGGTTGGTATGGGCTGATTCAAAAATATGACATAGCTGACAAGTTCCGAAATTAGTTTCTAGTTGGAGGACATATTCTTCTTATTAGGAGACAAGGTAATTTTCCTACATCATCCATCAGGAAGCAAGCCAATACATGAGTTAAAAATGACTGAATGGGTTAAAACGTGGTGAAGAAACAGGAAAAGACATCGTAGTGAATGGCTGCTCATCAGAATGGAGGTTAGAGATAGCAGTGATGGCCTGTAAATACATTCATTAATAATTTGAGGAAGGAAGTAAAGTGCAAGCCAGTGTATGATGCAAGCGTTCCAGTTACTAAACATCATGAAGAAATGAGAGGAACTCTAGATGAACTTAAAACACAATGCAAGGGCAGTAAAGGGGATAAAATGTAGCAGCCTTCTTGTAATTGTACTGTAAGTTTTACTAGTCTTTACATGACTTTATTTCCCAAATATTTCATATTAAAGAAACATTAACCTTACTAAAGAGCTCTTCAAAGTAGGGCAGTATCAGTAAAAGAAAAAAATTAATATCCTTAAATGTTTATTCAGAAATAGAGTAATTAAAAGTGACTTCAGATGATGAATAACTGGTGTTTTGGATTTTAGTGAAAATGTATGAGTCTGAAATCTGCAACATGAAGACTGCCTGGCAGAAAAAAATAGTGGAGTGTCACTTCATGTAAAATTGTTTTCATACCTTTCATGACACTTTTATAATAGAGTTATGTACTTGGAGTTCAGCTAGTGAAAACGAAGGGAAATTAGAAGAATTATAGGTATTGATATCTTAAAGAAAGGAAAAAAAAACATTAAAAGCTAGCTTGAATTTCAAATTATAAGTTATTCAGTTTTCCATTTCTAGTTTTGACCATTTGGGCAAGTATGATAATGAATAATAAATGCAAATCAGAATGTTCACAAAAGGAAAACTCCCAATTCTGCAGAGTGGAAGAAATAAGAGAGCTAATAGGATTCCACCCATTCATTCAGCAGATATTTATTGAAGGAGTTTAAAAGGGAATCTAGAAGAAGAGATGAAACACCTATACAGACTCATACAATACCCTGTAGAAATAAAAACCTTTATGAGAGAAGGAGACAGATGAACAAAGCAGCACATGGCCAGGCAGGTGGAAGGCCACTCTTCACAGAGTCCGGCTGGTGGAGAAAGGTGCCTCAGTGCCGCTGGAGATAAGAAGAGTGGTAGGTTGGGTCTAGGCCCAACCCTGCACACTTGGCTGACAAATTTGAACTTTATTCTTTAGTCATTTCTAGCACTGTTCATGACCTGTAGCATATATTTACTTGTTGGCTGAAGGGATGAATGAAGCCATTGACTTTTTTTTTTTTCCCAGCAGGCAACTGAAAAACTCCAATTTTTGCTTTAGGAAGATTAAGTGGTAAGAGGAATGAGAAGGATGGAAGACCTATTACAAGAATTTCAGTCAAGAGCATGAGGTCACGTTTCCTGAGTTAATCCCACTATGCACTCAGCATTGTACTAGACGCTTCACACACATGGTCTCAACAATTATTTAATTCTAATAAACAACCCTTTGAACAAAGGAAGAAAATGTACAGCAGTTACATTTTGCTGTTAAAGAAACAGATTCAGAAAGGTTGAGTAACTTGCTCAAATGTTGCACATGTAATAGGGCATGCCTTTAAAAATAAAGCAACCCCCAGCTGTAAGACATTGATACTTTTTTTTTTTTTTTTCAGTTTTTCACCGAGGTCATATTCGAACCCGCCACCTCTGGTGTATTGGGCTGGCATCCTACTCCTTGAGCCACAGGTGCTGCAAGACATTGATACTTTTTAAATGAAGAAAATTTTAACAAGGGCAATGATGGAAAAAGGGATGGAAAAGAAGGGAGAGAGAAAAGAGATTTCAGCAGAGTCAGAAGGATATGGCAACTGAAAACAGTATGGGGACAGGGATAAGACAGAATTACTAGCCTGAATAACACTATATGGGTATGAACCCAGATTTGAAAAGGAAGTAGGAAATTTAGTTTCAAACTTATTGTTTGGAACGACAGGAAAACATCCAAGGAAGAGGAGGTAAGTCACTTTCTCCAAGAGGTGCAAAGATCACATAGGGAGAACAGGGATTATCCATAACACAGGCAGAACTGGAAGCTTTGCTCCTCTGCTCCAGACACGTGCTAGACTGGCCATTCTCCCTGGCTGCTGGCGTTTGCACCAGCTGCTTCTACTTCTAGGCACTTGCCCCTCCCCGCTGGTCTTCAGCTCACCCTACCAGGTGCATTTTTAGGGAAGGCTCGCCTGACTGCCCAGTTTCCTCGTCCTACTTCTTGTCTCCAGTGCCTCTGCCTTTTCCGGTGTCTTCCTGCAGACTGAGGTGCTGGAAAGCTGGGGTTCGCTTCACCTTGACCTTTGAGCAATCTCTGAGGTTTTCGCTATGTCTGACTCTTGAAAGTTATTTACTGACTGACTGATGCCTGTTGTTGCCCTGGGAAAGAACCACCCTGAACTATGAAGTCACAATTTCTTCCTTCTTAGGGAAGCACAGTTAACAACCTCAAGACCAGGAAATCATCTTTCTCATCACATACCAGGCAGGGTATTATTCATACAGTTTACTCACTGTAGAGTTCTTTTGAAATAAAGCTAACAATTAGCTTTATGAGATCTACAAATTCCAATCAACCTTTTAACATGCCCACTCGTGGTGGTAGCGGTGGTGGAGCAAACGCTTCTTTGCTCCTTCTGCTTCCAAAATGCACAGGTGGTGATAGATGCATCAGAAGTTCTCTATGGGAGGGTCGCCGATGCTGTTCTCATGCTGGAACTCCGGTCTATCTAGTCCTTTTCTCGAACTGCCTTTTGCAGAACAGTGGTCTTACTTAAGTGTAAAGCTTGATATGTGAGGTGTTTGGCCTGGCTGTGAGGAGCTTGTGGATATTATTGTGAGAGTTGCTAATGCAGCTTTCGTTTCCTTTTGAATAAGGTACTTTTGAGGTCCAGTCATCTGCCAAATTCCATTTTATTTCCTTTTCCCATGGAGTACCCCTCATTGGGAAGGGTCTGTATTTTTCTCAAGCATTGGGAGACGTGGAGGTCTGTTTACAGGGGAAGATTTCACCCGCAGGCCTGGGCTGTCTGTCGGGATTTCAAGGCTGCTCAGAGCCAAGACTAGGAACCAGCCACAGTTGGTCAGCGACTCAAGCCTGGAGTTCTCTTCTTCCCCGGCGGTCCGGGCTCTGGGGAGGTGGGCGCGGCTAATGTGGAGACCCGGGTGGGGCGGGGGCGGAGCCGCGCGGGCCGGGGCGGGGCGAGACGGGCCGCGGCCCGGGGGCGGGGCCAGGCGCGCGGCTAGCCCCGGCCTAGGCAGCCGCTGGGCTCCGCCTCGGCCGGCTACGCAGGCGGCGGGGCTGCGGCACGGGCCGGGCGGCACCATGGCGGCGGCGGCGGCGGCGGCGCCTGCTGCTGCGGCGGCTTCTTCTGAGGCGCCGGCGGTGAGTGCGACGACAGATCCCGAGGCCGGGGACGAGGACAGTCGCGAGGTCCGAGTGCTGCAGAGCCTCCGGGGCAAGATCTGTAAGCGGGGGCCGGGCTGAGGGGACACCCGAGGGGCGACTGCCGCGGGACTGAGGGGGCAGCGGGAGCGCGGGGGCGGCGGCGCCGAGAGGGGCCCTGGCTAGGGCCTGGGCCTGGCGCCAGCGCGGGGCACCGGTGAGGCTGGAAGGGGGGTGTGTGAAGGAGGCGTCACCTCGACGGGGCGGCGTGGGCTGGGGTGGCTCCCCTCGGGAGGGAGCGGACCGCGGGGGATTTGCTGGGGGAGGCCGGCGCTGCGCCGGCGTGGGGGGCTCGGCCGTGGGCGCGGCCTGGACGCGGGGACGCGGGAGCCCGGGGCGCGGCCGGGGGCGTGGGCCGGGGGCGTCAGGAGCTTCCGGCCTCCGGGAGCGTCCGCGAGGTGGGAGCCGGGCGGTGATTATGGGGAGGCGCGGCCGGAGGCGGCGGCGGCGGAGGGCAGGGAAGTGGGACTGGCCGAGGGGAAGGGGCTGCCTGTTTCCTGGGCTCCCGAGCCTGCGAGAGGTTGAAAAAGGCGCCCTGCGCTGGAGGAAGCAGGCCGCCCCGGGACCCGAGTGGCTGTCGCGCGGAGTGTCCTCCCGAGAGCCCGCGGGCGGGGCGGGGGCCGGACACCTGTGCTCGCCCCACCTCGCTCGGCGGGGACTCGAGTTGAGAGACGGCGTGAGTGACAGGGACTTCAGGCAGGATGTAGTGGCTTCCTGTGAGCAGGTCTCAAAACACAGTCATCCCATCTGCCTTAACCCACTTAATTCCTTTCCTTCTCAGGCATTTAATTGTTACTCTTGTGAGCGAGGCAAACCAGTTGACTACAAAATTTTCCTCCGAGTCGCCGAGCATTACTGTTAACAGACCATTTGAGTTCAGTCCTTTGGACATTTTAATTTTTTAAAGATGACCCTTTAGTGTCAGATTGCCATTTTTTTACGGTAGTTTATTCAAACCAAGTGCCCTTATTTTTCTATTTGTACGATGTCTCCATAAATCTTAGTTTTGCGTTTGTAGAAAATTATTATTTTCTTTTGTCAGTATACTTAGGCTGGAAACATGCTTCTTTTTTTAGTAAAAACTCTTAGTTGTGAGGGGTACTTTTTACTTTGAAGAAAATTGAATTGCAGTCAAATGGCTAATCATGCTCTTTCTTGGGCAGGATGTAAAATTTTCCTCTCCTTGAATAGTGATATTATTAACTGATCTCAGATTCTCTCACTTTCCTCTTTTCAGGTTGTTTCTCCTTTCAAGTGTTTGGGGTATTATTAAACCTCAAAAGCAAAAATTTTAATTTTAATTATTATTATTTTTTTTACCGTTTTATTCCCTGAAGTAGTCTTGCAGCACTTAAGAGATTATGGTTTTTAAAACCTGGAAAATAACACCAGAGAAATAGATCTTAGTTGTCTGTGTCTTAGTTGCTAACATCAAAGTTGCCTTCTAGGATTTAAAATCTTTTCAAAAATTAGATTAAATCTTATCTTTAATATTTGCGTATATCTAATTTAATCTTTAAGGAAACTGTAAATGGACCAAAGTTCCCCCCTTAAGCTGCTTTTTCATATTTTTACCTCTTTAAGTTTTAGTGCTACTTGATGCTAGACACTTCATTGGAGCCTCACTGATACAGAACTGCGGGTTGTACTATGGGACTGCTTATACTCATGTCTTGGAATTGAAGGGTAGGGTTGGGCTGTTTCCAGAAGTATTTGATTGCCCTGCACTTTTGCCTGCTTCCTGGTAAAGACCACCAAGAGCACTTTTGTAAGAGGGTATCACTGTAAGTGGAACTTGGGTCTACAAATTTTAAAAAACAGCTTTGTTTCTAGCAGTGGTTCTCAACCTTCCTAATGCTGCCGTGTGTTTTCATTGTTACAAAGGAGTTGCGACCCACAGGTTGAGAACTGCTGGTTTAGAGCAACCGCACCGCCCAGACTTGGAGATTGACCATCCATGCTGGGCATGATATTAAATGCTTTAACCATAGTGAAAGTATTACATCTGTTATCAGCAACCCCACCGCCCAGACTTGGAGATTGACCATCCATGCTGGGCATGATATTAAATGCTTTAACCATAGTGAAAGTATTACATCTGTTATCCTGGTCAGTTTTTTGCTTTTTAAATTGTGTGGTTTAAAGCTCAGGTCATGGAGTGTGTATTTCATAGGTATGAAATGTATTAGTATGCTTATATACAGAGAGCCTCTCGCCCATTTCTTTACCTTCCTTTTAACTGGTGTCATCCAGAGATAACTGATGTTCAAAACCTTGTGAAGAGATGCTGTTTTCTGTTTTCCTGAAACTGACATGTGGGTTTTGTAGGGAGGGGAGCTGAGAGGTTGGAAGTGTTACTAGCAGGTGCTGAAGTCACAGAAATGGGATGACAATGAAGATACTGAGTAGCTTGAGGGAGGGACTAACCTTGTAGCTTTCCTCTTCACCACACTGGAAAACCTTGGAAAGGCTGATAGTGTTCACTAGCCTAGAGATGTACTGGCAGATTCCAAAGTACTGATTGAGAGTCTTTGATCTGGAGAGTTAAGAGATCTGTAGGCCTGATAGTTATTAGCCTGAAGGGAAATGTTCTTATTTCTGGACTTGGGTGAGACCTTTCAGTTCCAAATCATACCAGTGAAAAGTGAGGATGCATTGCATTCTTGTGTTTAGTTTTTCCGTATACATTACAAGGTGTACTATACAGAGTGACATATTGGAAAACCATTTTTGTGGCAAATCAACTGAAATTAGCAAATTCAGATAAGACAATGTGTTGTCTTATAGACTGATCCTCAATTCCTTGAGGGCATTTTAGTGCCCTAGGAAACCATAGCACTTCCAAATGGTCTGCCTCCCTAAATGTATTCAAAAGACAAATTTGGTTGTTGGTTATCCCAGGGTTGTCATATGAACCCTTGATAAAGAAAAGTTAGGGATATATTCCAGACTTCATTCTTTGGTCTGAATTCCTGTGCAGTGAGTAGCTGTTAAGCTTGCACACCTGAAGCATACTTGCATACTCCCTCTCCCTTCCCAAGAAAACCCCACATTTAAGCAAAAAAGGGGAAAGGGCTTTCTTCTTTGAATATCTTCATGCTTTATGCTATTATTTTGTGACTGCCGCCTATTTATTTACCACTTTTTAAGTTTGCTGTCACCCAGTTAAATCAGATTGTAAAAATGTTGCTGAAAGCACTCATGTCACCTTATACATAGGCTTATGTACTCAAAGAATAGCAGACTAATAAGAAAGCCAAATGTGGAAATTTGTGTGAATTTTTAGTGACGGGTTCCAGAACTCACTTGGTTTCTTTTTTGTCTTCAGACCAAGACCTACGGCTATTTGACAAAGTAGGGATGATCTATTTAACCAATATGCTTAAGTGTTTAAGCTTAGAGGCCTGGATTTGAATCTTTACCTAATTTCTAACTTCTTTTAACTCTTTGGGCCTAGGGTAGCGCCTGTGGCTCAGTGGGTGGGGCGCCGGCCCAATATACCAGGGTGGTGGGTTCCAACCCGGTGCTGGCCAAACTGCAACAAAAAATAGCTGGGTGTTGTGGTAGGCGCCTGTAGACCAAGCTACTCGGGAGGCTGAGACAGGAGAATCGCCTAAGTCCAGGAGTTGCAGGTTGTTGTGAGCTGTGATGCCACAGTACTCTACCGAGGGCGACAAAATAAAACTCGGTCTCAAAAAAAAAAAAAACCAAAAAAACTCTTTGGGCCTCCATATTCTCATATATTAAATGGGGATAGTAAAATGACCTATCTCAAAAGATTCCTATGAGGATTAAATAAGTCTCCCTTCCTACGATTTCCTCTCAGTTCCCAAGAGCTAGGGTAGACATGGACCATCTCTTAGGATAGAGTGGAGTATGAGATAAAAATTAATCTGTGTCTGATGTTCTTGTTTAACATGTCCTGGCATTTCATAGTGTACAAAATTGATTAAAATTAGAGGACCTATATTCTGCTTCATACATTGTTAATTAGTAATCTTGTGGCTAGGACAGCTTACTAACCTTAGCTTACCTTTCTCCTCTTAAAAATAGGAATAATTTTTAAAAGTAGGAATAATGCTTGATCACTACCCATTGTATACATGCTATTCCATCTGCCTGGGATTGACTTCCCCTCCCCTCCTACATTTATGTCATATTTATGTCCTCTTCATCCTTCAAAAGCCTGCTTTGTGTTATCTGCCCAAAGCTTTCTTTGGGCCACCTATACCCCCATCTCTGTCAAGAGGGTTTTAGGTCTTTTTACTGCTGGAGAATCACAAATCTTTTTCCATTTCATTAGCATAGCACATTTCTCAGAAATTATTTATTTCTCCCATTAGACTGTGAGCTCTTCCAAGGTAGAATTCATTCTTGTTCATTTTTTAAAACCATCCCAATGTCAGCAGAGTGCCTAGAACAGACCTTTAGAAAATGGCCCACCTCATAATGTTATCCTGAGAATGATTTGAGATTCTAGATATGAAAGTGTTTTGTAAATTATACAGCAAACAAACTAAAAGATGTTAGTATTAATTAAAGAAACTACATGGGTCTGTGTCAGGAAGTTTATCCCTTTCAAAATTATAGTGCCCACTAAGCTTAGGTCTGAACTTATGCCAAAGTTGCCTCATTAGGAAAAGGATTAAATTTTTCTGAATGCTCAGATTGCTTATTATTAGGCTGTTCGAATATTGTTACCTGACTGTATTCATGAATATTGTTATTCATGAATATTGTTATTAATTGGGCCTGGAGCCTGGAAAGGAATATCTCATAATCATACTTAACACATTGCTTTTATTTGGCAAGGCATGTTTGAATTTTTAAGTAATACTGCAAAGTATAAATCAAAACATTTTATTAAACTACCCAATAGAGTTGAGAGGAAGAAATTTAAAATGCTAAGAATTCATTTTTATCAGATATTTGAAATGTGTTATTTAATAAATTAATAAAGCAAGAGATTTAAAAGGGTTTGTTCATGCTAAGAATTCATTATTGTCAGAAATTTGAAATAAAATGATGAGTTATTTAGGATGGAAGAAGAATCTATCCTTCAGAGGGATAGGGACTGGAGAGAAAGGGTTCTTTGTAAAAGTTCACAGAGCAGTCTGCTAATCATTTGCTCTGCGGAAGACAGGAGGTAAACCTCAATGAGTTCATAGAGTGTTTTTTTTTTTTTTAAGCTTAGAACTCTTTGAATAGACCGTTAAGTGGCCATGGAACTAATGTAGCTAAAATAAACCCATATCCTTTTATCCCTTAATCGTAGATGCTAATCCTATTTCCTTGTTAATGTGCTTAATGAAATTATTTGACAATAATATCAGATTATGTGTTTTATCTACTAATAAAGTTCTATGCTCTTTTGAGAACTGTTAACAAAATTTTGTCGTATAGTCATATATTAATGTAAATTAACTAATGTTTTATATACATGAGGACATTTTTATGGCATATCTTTAGCTTTGTGTGTCAGGGTTTTTTGTTGTTGTTGTTGAGACAGTATTTCACTATGTCGCCCTTGGTAGACTGCTGTGGTGTCACAGCTCACAGTAACCTCAGACTCTTGGCTTAAGTGATTCTCTTGCCTTAGCCTCCCAAGCAGCTGAAACTACAGGCACCCACCACAACACCCAGCTACTTTTTTGGTGCAGTTGTTTAGCTTCAAACCCACGACCCTTGGTGTATGTGGCTGGTGCTGAGCCATGTATGTGAGTTTTGTCATCAGAAATCTCTACCTAGGCTCGGCGCCTATGGCTCAACGGGCTAAGGCGCCAGCCACGTACACCTGAGCTGGCGGTTTGAATCCAGCCCGCCAAACAGCAATGACGGCTGCAACCAAAAAATGGCCGGGCGTTGTGGCGGGCACCTGTAGTCCCAGCTGCTTGGGAGGCGGAGGCAAGAGACTCGCTTGAGCCCAGGAATTGGAGGTTGCTGTGAGCTGTGATGCCATGGCACTCCACTCTATCCAGGGATAGCTGGAGGCTCTGTTTCAAAAAAAAAAAAAAAAGAAAGAAATCCCTACCTAACATGACATACCTTATAAGGTTATATTAACACACATACATCAGTGAACTATAAGTGGCAAATTTGTTACTGTGGACTTGATTCTAACAATGCCTTTAATGACATAATGACGTTGGGCAAATTTT
>CAUYRH010151344.1:0-14296 GCA_963574655.1 Perodicticus potto
CCTACTTGAAATCTCTCCCACTACCAGGAGCTTTGGTGTTTTCTGTATTCTTTTCTGTAAATCAATTCTGTCTTATCACGGACGGGTGGGGGGGGAAATAATGTAATGAAGAATAATAAAATACATGTATTTAAAAAAAAAGATAAATTATCAGTTTTTAAATTTGTGATATGACCACTCACAAATAGGGAATATTAAAATACTGCAGAATATTTTTCATTCCCAAAATTTTAGAATGATACTGTTGGGGTTTGGGAGTCCTGGTTTTCCCCAAACCCAGTTAACCTGGTTGGATTACTCACCGGGCTAGAAAATTCAACTGAGGCACCATGGGAATCAATGCAAAAGTGAGTGGAAGTTGAACATGAAGCTGGAGCAGCACAGACAGTGTGCATAGAAAGCAAAAGTAACTTGCACAAGCTTTAACAAAGAGATATTTTATTTATGAACAAGAGAAAGCTAAGAGCTCTTCCAAAGAGAGTTGGAGGTGGGTCCCTCTCCTGAAGGAAAGGTGAGAGAGTTGAAGAAGCAAAAGCAGTGGGGAGGCATAAATATCCTCCTGCTCTCTGATTGAAATTGGCTACAACTCTTTCATTGGTATCTCTGCACCTCCAGGCATTACTGCCCTTTTCTGCTGGTCATTGATTATTGTCCTTTTCTCCGGGTCACTGGTTACCGAGGTTCCTTCATATGCACGTGCAAGAACTGCTGAGTACTGAATGTTTCTACAGGCCCTTCAGACTCTCTTGTTCTGCAGGCCAGACTTTTCACCCCCTTCGGAAATGTCCTTTATAGAGAAATCAGGGAAAAGCTATTTGTTGTTTGCATTCTAGCCCCTAACAAGATGGGGTACACGATTAGAAGTAATAGTGCCGCTAAAGACTGGTTTTTCTCCAAGGCCATGTTTTGCATATATGAGAATCTCTCACAACTACATAGTATCTATTCACACAGAGTAATCAAAGCTTTAATATTTGCAAGTGAAATATCCATAGAATAGTACACATATTATATCTTACTTCTAACCTGTTTAGACAAGTCTACTTTACATCCTTTTTGACATATTTTCTTTCCAATTTAAAAAATTTTGTTGAAACCATTTGTATCTTACATTTTTCTGTAATGAATATTTTGTATTTATTTATGCAAAATTATTTCTTTCATAATTCTACTTGGTTATCAAAGATAATCTTAAATAGAAATGTATAAATAAAAAATATTATAAGAATTGATGGCATTTCTATGCATTTCCAATAACTTTTATATCTTATTTTGTAAATGAAGTAATTATATCTTTAATTTTAACATGTTTGACAGATAAGTGCCCAAACTTGCCACCATGAGCTTATATTGGCAGTGAAAGAGCTAAGGAAATTTCTCCCCCAAAGTATGAGTCCCTGGTATAAAGAATATTTGGAATTGAAGGTCATTCAAGATCCATAAACAATGGAGGAGGGTGGCGCCTGTGGCTCAAGGAGTAGGGTGCATTCCCCATATACTAAGGGTATCAGGTTCAAGCCTGGCCAGTCCAAAACTGCAAAAAACAAACAAAAGACAAGGAACAATGGAGGAGAGTTTCCTTCTATCTGCATGAACTGGCCTGATCAGAGAATCAAAGAGAGTAATTGACTCTCCTCCCTTCATACTATCTCAAAATATTTCAGTAATGAGGCCTGGGCATGTAGGTTGACCTCACTCAAATTATTTGGATGATCAACATCTGTCTCCCAGGTTAATCTCTCAGGTTAATCTACCAGTTACTCCCACACATTCATTCTCTCTCGCAACTTCCCTTGCAACTATGTATGCCCCCACTATATTCCTCAATTTCTTCCTCTCCTCTGAAAGGCCTATATAAAAATTTCTGAACTCCATTGGAAAACTGGGTTAGCACTCTCTGATTTCTCCTTTTGCACACAGTAAATAAATCCTTTCTCTTATTAACCTGCCTTAATTGTAAATTGATCTTTCAGCAAACTTTGGGGAGATAGGACAAGTTTTCCCTTGCCCCTTCAAAAGCACTACACAAACAGCTTGGCAACGTTTCATAACCTTGGTATATCTGTCTCATGGTTCTGCTCATGTCTACATGTGGTGATGTCTTGCTGAATGGCATTCATTGTTGTTGTAGCGCAGTTTTGTGTGTTGTCAAAAATGTCAGGGTGTGAATTCAAAAACTGACATAACAATAACTTTCTTGTTAAACTTGGCAAGAATGGAAGTGAAATCAGGGACCAAGTTCATAGAGATCATGCCATAAAGATAATGGTAGTATACAAATGAATTAAACATTTTGCTAAAGGGAGGGAAAACATCACTGATGAAGAGAGGTCAATGTGGCCAGAAATGAGCAAAACTGATGAAAACATTGCAAAAACCTGTCAAACTGTGTGTCGAAATCATCAGCTGATTGTGAGAAGCATCAACAAATAGGATAATCCCAATTGAAAATCTTTGCATTGATAGAATGAGGTGTACTTGCCCAAAGAAACTTGTCCCACCCAGACAGGGGCAGGTTCATGGCCTGCCCAGGCAGGGTCAGGTTCATGGCCTGTCCAGGAAGGCCAGAAATAGGAATGCCATCAATTATTGCCCTCCTTGATCCTTTAAATCCTCATCTGCCATTACCCACTTGTGGAATTCCTTTCTTGATTTCATGCCACCTTTATCCAGGTAGAAATAAAGACCACATTATTTCTACAGAATGGGGATTGCATTTTCCTTTGTTTCATGCTTTTGAATAATCTTTCTTCCTTGGGTCCAGAAACTTTCAGGCATGAGAAACATGTGTGGGAAAATGGTTCCAAAAGAGCTCATTGGTGAATAAAAGCAAAGGAGAGTTAAAGTTTGCAAAACCTTTTGGAAAGGCAAGATGATGTTTGTGACCATATTATCATTAGTGATGAAACTTGGGTGTACCAATAAGACTCTAAAACAAAGCATCAAAGTGCACAATGGAAATTGGCCAAATCTCCATGACCAAAAATTTCCATCAGTCCAAATCAAGAGTCAAAACAATGTTGCTAAACTTTTTTGATATTAGAGGTATTTTTCATTATGAATTTGTATCAACTGAACAAACAACCAAGTTTACTATTTGAAGTTCTCAAAAGGCTGCTTGAAAAAGTTAGAGAAAAATGACCTGAACTTTTTTCACCAACAACTCATAGCTCTTACATCATGACAATGTGCCAGCTTACACAGTACCATCTGTGAAGGATTTTTTTAATCAGTAAACACATAAATGTATTGTAACACTCTCCCTACTCATATGATCTGCCCCCCAATGACTTTTTTCTTTACTCAAAGATAGAATAAATATTGAAAGGAAAATATTTTGATGACTTTCAGGATGTCAAGGGTAATATGATGACAGCTCTGATAACCTTTCTAGAAAGAGTTCCAAATGTGCTTTGAAGAGTCAACTAGGCACTGGCATCAGGGCACATCTACCCAACGGAAGTACTTTAAAGATGATAATATGATATTCAACAACGAACTAGATAACAAATTTTCTAGAATGAGTTCACGAACTTAATTGTCATACCTTGTATATTTTGCTTTTTGTTCTCCTTAACATTATTTTCTATGCATGCAATTCAAAATCATATAGCAGTATGCCAAAGTCTTCAAAACTATACTGAGAGAATATTAAACAGATAATGCAATTGTCTTGCCCTGGCTAAAGATGTATTAACTGAAAAGCCTAAAAGTTAAGAGACAAGGGAGTTCTGCTTATATTATGCTTTAGTCTAATGAAACACATTTGTTTCTATAGAGAACAAATTAAAATGACATTACATTGAAATGTCAGAGTTTACTGAACTAAGGAAAATTAATTATATTCACAGACAAGGTAGAGATTATTAATAATTGAATAACATGTGTCTCACTTAATACAGTAGCAGTTGGTGAGAACTATAGCAATTGGGAGAACATTCCTGAGTATCTTGCCTAAAGCCCAACCAAATAGAATTTGTTACACCAAATACAAAATATGTTTATGGTAATTTGTCAGCAGGTTTCTAGTTTATAATTTCTGGAGAGCTAGTGTGATTTCCTTCCTAATAGTGATTGAAGGGAAGTTCAGAACATTAGACCTCATTGTCTGTAATTATAGCAACACCATCCATAGACAAACATAAAAAGGTAGCAATCATGTAAGTCTTTTGCAGTGTCTGTAGCTTCTATTTTCATACATTCTCCTGCATCTGGTCAACAAAATGTTTGTTTACGTATCTGCTGCATAACTGATCATATATACTCAGTAATCACCACATGCTAGAAAGTTCTATACAATCTCAAGTATTATGTATTTTTTTTAACAAGTGAACAGTTTATTAAGAATTAAACAAAGGTATGATGTGATACAGTACAAGCAAGACACTCAAGATAGGTGTAACAGTACTACTCACACAAAAACTTAAATTTCACCTCAAAAAAAAGTATTATGGATTTTTTTCTCCTAGCTGTGGAGCTGTGTAATACTTAGTTTCTCCTGCACATTACTCTCAGACTGCATGTTATTTGAATGCTATGCACTAGGATTATTTGCTGACTAGACATGCCATTCATTTGGCTCTATTAAAATGCAAGGCTATAAACTATTCTTCACCCAGAAAACACTGCCACAACTTGAAAAACTAGCCAAGAACTGTTTCAGAGAAAAATTTATAGACTATTTTGTAATTAGACCAACAAAATTGTCTCAATGAACACAAGTAGAAGTATGTGCTTTCTTTTTTTAAATGACAAACAGAAATCTGAACTTCAAATTTGTCATTTATATGCATTTGTAAGCTGAACCCTCAGAATATTTTTAATCTGGTCCAGAATATATTTTTTCTGTGAGACCTTACTTATAGGAGTATTTTTGGTGGTAACTGTGAGAGAGCTTTATACATGATATTGAATAAAAATCATAAACTTTGGGATGAAACAGACCTTGATTAAAATCCAATTCAATAGTTAAATAACCTCAGAAACTCTTGGAATGTAGCTATAAAATGAAGAAAAAATTCCTACTAGAAATAGTTGTCTTGAATATTTGAAATAAATTTCCAGCCCATGAGGTAGGCTCCTTTCTATACTTTTTTTGCTATAATGTGGGTCCTTTTTTAGGCACCTGTGTAGAAATCCATGTCTCCACATCAGCCATACTATAAGCCTTTAGATCAGTGATTTTCAACATTTTTTTTTTCAGTTTTGGCCAGGGCTGGGTTTGAACCCGCCACCTCCGGCACATGGGGCCGGTGCCCTAATTTTTTGAGCCACAGGCACCACCCTCAACATTTTTTTTTATCTCACAACACACTTGAGCCTATAGTTTAACTTCCATGGCATACTTACATTATGTTAACAAAAAAAAAGAATTAAATAAATAATATACTTATTGTGCTTTGAACTTCTTTCTAAAATAATTTAATACTGATCTCTAAAAATTTTCATGGGACACCTGAGATCCTCTCACAGCGCA
This sequence comes from Perodicticus potto, assembly GCA_963574655.1. Classification (NCBI taxonomy): domain Eukaryota; kingdom Metazoa; phylum Chordata; class Mammalia; order Primates; family Lorisidae; genus Perodicticus; species Perodicticus potto. The sequence goes on from CAUYRH010151344.1 coordinate 5,477, forward strand.
CCAGGATGTCCTGGCACACCGGTTGAAAATCACTGCTCTAGATAACGCAGTTCTCTGTGGCAGGAAAGCCAAAGTCATAACCCGATTATGTATGTATCCTTGCAAGGATGAACAGTTAGCCCTTCAAGGACAGAAGGGATATTAGGTAGGCATCTTGATACCATGTAGTTGAATAGTCTCATCAAGGAAATGCCGTATTGCAGGGGGACTTGTGTTGGTTTCTACTACTAGGAATTTGCATATTCAGAAGTAGAGGTAACTGGATCATCCTTGGTAAGTGAGAGGTCATGCAGACAAGTTCATTAGTGACCTCCATCACTGCCACTGTTATCAGAACTGTGGTGGTACAGCACACAAAATCACCCAACAACAATAATTAACCCCACAACCAGGACACTGCTGCACATCAATAGGAACACAGCTGTGAGACACTAATATACCAAGGTTATGAAACCTTACCAAGGCGCTTGTGTACAGTGCTGTTAACATAAGCGCACTTTAGTAAGTTAATGAACTTAATTGTCAGACCTCGTATGATGACAGCTCAGATGGTCATTCCAGAAGAAGAGTTCCACAACTGCTTTGAAGGGTGGACTAGGTGGTGGCATTGGTGCATAGTTTCCCAAGAGGAGGACTTTGAATGTGGTCATAGTGATAACCAGCAAGGAGGTATGTGCAGTTTTTTTGAGATGAGTTGACGAACTCAATTGTCAGACCTCCTGTGTGTGTGTGTGTACGCTTGTGTATGTTTATCTGCTTGTATGTGTATTCATATTCATTCACCAATTTGATAGGCACTTAGTATTGTTTCTTATATTTGACTATTACAGATGTAGCTGCTGTGAATATGTATGTATAAGTTTTTGTGTGGACAAATGTTTTTATTTATTTCTCTTGGGTGTGTACATAGAAGTGGAACTGCTAGGTCATATAGTAACTCTATGTTGAGAAGCGCCAAATTTTTCCCAAGATAGCTGCACCATTTTACTTTGCTATCAGAAAACTAAGAGGTTCCAGTTCCTCCACATCCCCTGAACACTTACAGTGTATCTTTTTTATTCTAGCCATCCTTGTGTTTAAGTTGTATTTTACTATGATTTTCATTTGCATTTATCTAATGTAAGGATCCTTTCATATGTTTATTGACCATTTGGGTAAATTCTTTGGAAAAATATTCAAACCCCATGCTCATTTTTAATTAGGTTATTTGTCTTCTAAGGGTGGTGTTGTAAGAGATCTTTATGTATTGGGTATACAAAATTCTTGACAGATATATAGATTGCAAATATTTTGCACATCTGTAAATTATTTTCACTTTCTTGGAGTTGTCCTTTGAAACACAAAAGTTTCTAATTTTTATGAAGTTGTATTTACTTCTCTCTTTCTTTCTTTATTATCATTTTTTTTTGCTTTGTTTTATTGTTTGTGCTTTGGTGTTATATGTCAGAAACTGTTTCCCAACCGAAGGTCATGAATCTTTACTCATATGGTTTCTTGTAAGAAATTTATTGTTTTCATTTTTGATTTTGTATTAATCTGGTCAATTTTGAGTTAATCTGTTTATATTGTGTGAGGTACAGATATATCTACATTTCTTGCATTGCCTCACTATTTTTTGAAAGGACTACTCATTCCCATGTATCTTTGGTCGACTAATTTTCACCAAGAGTGCCAAGACCAAAGGTACATGAGTTTATTTCCAGACTTTCACTTGTCCTTGATGGATATATGCCTGTCCTTATGCCAGTACCACACTGTCTTGATTAATATAACTTTGTAGTAAGTTTTGAAATTGAAAAACATGAGTTCTCTTCAAGATTTAGTCTATTCTGATTTACCACATTGTTTGGAGAACTCCCCTTTACATCCTAGTGCCTAATGACCTATGCAAATACGTAATGCATATTTGTTGAATGCACAGGTTAACTAAGAAATCGACAAGGCCTGATATCCTAAGAAAATATCTTGCGGTATCATTAAAAACCTGATCATTAATGAAATAATGTTGCTCTTATCTTGAGAAATGAAGGAAATAGCTTACGGTCTTTAATATCTGTAAACTAAATATTTAAAGTCAATTGTATCAGCATTAGGTAAATAATATATATACTGCTTCTCTGATTAGCCATCTTGGTAGCTGTCATTTGTTGTAGTAGTAGGTTTATAACTTACATTGTATTCTATCCATATGAATAAAATCATTAGGAAGCTAATATAATTCACTATTATGAAGTGATCTAGGAAATTCTGCTTCATATCCAAACCTTCTAAAATTAGATGCAAATGACTACTTTGTTATAAACAGAGAGAAATCAGAAAATTTTGAAAATTCCCAAATTTCAGTAGTATACAACCCTCTGAGTTTTTGTCAGACCCCTGGATTTACAGTGTTTTAATTATACCACAGACTTGAACAGATTTAATATGCAATATTTCGACTATCTCTAAATCTTCTCTGAAAAATCATTAGAAATTTATTTTGATAAGATCTAAAAACCTTTCAAGATTTTTTATTCTTCAAGTGGGCAGTATGAGTCTACAAAGAAAGAAATTAATTTCCAAAGATTATTTTCATCATGCTAATGCAGAATATGAGGGTTCATTAGTGATTGCAGCTCAACAATGAATATGAGCTAATCATTTTTCAACTAAAATTTTGTGGACTTTTTAAGAGCATGAAGATTTAGTCTTTTTTCACATGTCAAAGTGGGAAATGAAAATACTTTATGGCTAGACTGAGCAGTCACTTGACTAACTTTGGCAAGTCACCTAAATTCTCTGAACCTCACACTGTTTTTTGCAAAGATTTGAATGAAATGATATAATTCATGAAACATACCAGTAGAATTTGTGGCCCTGAGGTCCTGACTTAGTTATTAGCTCACGTGAATGGAGATTGAGCTCTGTTGTACTGCCTACATCAGAACATGTATAAAGTAACTCTGAAATTAAACCTAATCTGAATGGTTTTTGTCTATATAGTTGAAAGTTCATCTTATCGTCAATCCAATTCTAAAAGTAAAGTCCTTTGATATAACATTGTAACAATGTTAAATTATTTATGAAATTTTTTAAATGGAAATATTTCCACCTGGGATAAGAAAAAAAAATATGTCTAATGAAAACCTCTGTAGATGTTTATTTACAGCAGGAGGCATAGTAATAGCAGAGGCTATATGACTGATGACTGCTAGGGTTACATAGTATATTATCTACACTACTGGACCTAATGGCTCTGTTTGCTCCTAGAATGCCCTGAGGCCCTTACATAATTCACATTACCTGTTTACCTTGATTTATTTATGAAAATAATTTTGTGATATCTCTAACTTCCAAGTTTTCAATTAGTATAGATTCATGTATTTCTGCTAGTAATTTTCCAATATTACCCGTATTTCCTGGAAATTAGTGGAAATTCTATTTCATTATTTAGAACCTAATTCTTATAAAATACATAGTGTTTGTCAAAATGTTTCCCAAGCATAGACATTATCTATTCAGATTAGGCTAAACTCATTTTCTTTCCACCATCAGGAAAAAACAGCTCCATTTGTGAGAGAATATAATGCTTTTCAAACTTTGGTAAAATACTGACCCCAGTTAAATAAAATAAACTATAAAGCAAGAGTTGGCAAACATTATTTTTCTTATTGTATTTTAAACACATGGATGCATATAAATTCAATATCAAATTGCTTGCAGCTCCTATGTAAAAATGAATTAAAAATTGACTTACAAATTAAGCACAAATAATAGTGCAATGCCATCAAAATTCAAATAAATGTGATGTCTTGCCACCGTTTGTGACTGTTCATCTCATGTTCTCTTGAGCTTCTCTTGCTTATCATCACTTACCAACCCCAACCTTGCCCCAAGAATATGTCTCTCTCTATTTGTACTTGTGCTAAACTTTGATTTATAGGTCTCTGTAATGGCATTTAGCTTTTCTGTGTCTTCAGTTTATCTTTTACCTCATTTTTAAATTCAACCTAATTTTGTGCTTTTCTTCTTGTCAAAGACAATATATCCCTGACATGAACAGTACTCAAATCAAAATCTTTCAATATGGACATTGAAATTGGGGAAAATGATCTTGTAAGATAGTGTCTATACAATCCTAAAAATAGGATGTACTTTAGTTTTATTATGAAATAAAACCATTGATGTAAAAATTAGCAGAAAATTTGAGAGCCCTCAAGAATACAAATACCAACCTTCAGTGATCTACTGACCTTATATGAGAATTACTTTAATTATATTTGCAAACAATCAAGCTAGACAAAGTATACCATTAAGAATGGCAAACATAGCCTATCAGGGAAAAATCGCAGCAATATCTAAAAAAGCTGTAAGGAATGGGAGCCCGCAACACAAGAGACTGAGAATTCCCCAAGTGGAGCTTTTCCCCACAGCCCGGGTCCTGCAGACAAAGGATTGAATGGCCTGATAAATTCACAAACAAAATTTCTACCTAGAGACCCAGAGCAACCAACACCTGTCAGCCTGTAGCAAGGCAGATAGGTGCCGCCTCCATCCGAATTCTCACCAAGCCCTTTGAGGGGGTTTAGGGATGTGTATATACAAAGTGAAAGAGTGACAAGTGAATGGTCTCCTGTGTCAATTAAACAGGCGGTCTTCTGTTCAGGGAAGAGGGCTATCAGGGCTAGGGGCAGCGAAGCACTCAATTAGATCAAATGACACCATAGTGGGGACTTAATGAAGGAGAGTTACAGGGTACAGATTAGATAGCTACAGCTGGAGGGTAGCTGTCAGCTGCTTTCTGACTCTGCTGACATCCTGTGTCTGCTAAACTGCTGATTTCTATCTAGACGTTTCCCAGACTAGTTTCTTATCTTTTCTGCTAAACATTCCCACCCCTCTCACCACCATGGGCGTGCAGAGCAGCAGGCGGCTGAGGCTCCTGCAGCGTCCTCTATGATGCCAACCTACCTTATGCTTCTACCCACAAATGGGCACCACTGTTTCATGAGGTCCTGAAGATATGATTGTTAATATTTTAAAAACTAGGATTGCAATCACCAAATTGTTGTCTTCCTAAAATAGTAAGAACAGTTAAACAAAGACAAATGGACGTGGGCTTGTTTTTATCTACTGTATCTTGGACCAATTTGTCTTCAGTTACAGAAAGTGATCTGTGTGTCTTAGTAGGTTTATTCATAACCATTGCAAAATCTTGCTCATAATTTTTCTGAAAATCTATTCATCCAGCTTTCCTTTTCTCCCGGTAAAGTTATATGGGTCTCTCTTAGTACCACTTCACATACAGAAATGTCCTGTTCAGCTACAATTCATCTAAAACCTATTTCCTTGTATCTTACTCAAATTTATCTTCCAGCACGAAATTCTTTCTAGATTTTAGAGGGGAAAAAAATGACCAAAAGAAAATAAAAGATAGAAAGAAAAGTAAATACACATTTCAACCTGATTTTTTTTTAAATGGACCCAAGTACTAATCTCTATTCAATTAGAGAAGATTAATTTTAGAAACTAACAACATAGACTTGAAATATATATTCACATTGCGCATGATACTTAGATACACAAACTCAGAAAATTAAGGCAGTGCATTGTAATTTGATGATAGAATTAAACGTTGTATGTTCCTGAATTACAACAGAAATTTGACACTCTCTATTTTGTCTAGCTTCCATCCCCCATCTCTCATCCAATGGTACGTATTTCAATATAACAGCTTTGACTTCACATGTAAAATGCAATTTTACAAATAATATGCAATTTTACACATAAAATGCTTTCTATATATTTATTTTTACTTTTTCAGATCTTTACCTGTGTTGAGAGCTGTGATAGACACGATAAGAAGCTTAATCCCTCACAGACAGAGAATATCTTCTTTTATTTGTCTTTTTACTTTATGAAAATTGGGAACAATAAGTACTCTAATCACAGCATATTTACACTTTCAAATATTGCACTTAATTATATATTTCTGCCTAAGCAAAAAAGAAACAATTGAAGGTAGTTAGAAGCATTTTCCGTAATAGGTTTCTATTATAAGATGAGCTAAACCTTTAAGTGGAGAGCATTAGTGTTTCTGAATTACAATATTACAAGTCTATTAATTCTGCCTCAGGGGAGTGAAGTCCATAGAACCGTTTTAATTGTAAAATCTGAATTTTTATCACAATGATGTTTTTTCTCATCAAATGGCCAATCACAAAAAGTTTCCTATTAATATGCAACCTATTAACTTGTAAAACATGCACACAAAGTCATGGGTATCGACTCAAGCTTATGCTTATGAGGTCAATCCACTTAAGTTAAGACTACTGTAATGATCGTTTTGTCTAGTAAATATACCTGAACTATTCCTCCTTTCAGTTAAAATAGCTACTATTATTGATATTTCTTCATGATTAGACAACCAACTCAAAAAACTGTTCTGAATTGGATTTAACATAAATTAACTGGATGATAAACATAACTCAGTAAGTTTATCTATTTGTCCTTTAGAAGCAACTTCTCAAATTTGCAAAAGAGTCACTCAAGGATTAGGGCTCCTTTAGAAAGTGGAAATACCAAAGGTTGCAGTATATAAGTTTAAATTTAAAAAGACAAAATGTGGGAAACATTAAGACTGTAGAGTACAAATAAACTAGAGAGCAAGTCTTCTATTAAAAATTTCTGCATTGTCACCATAAACGTGCGTCTAAAACATATTAAAAACTTCAAAGAAACTTCATTTTCTGAAGGGCAGACAGAACTCAAATTTTCCTTTATTCCTCAAATACTCTTAGTCAAAACACTTTTCACGTTGACAATGCCAAGTCCCAGTAATGTGATCACCCTTGTTTTAGGTTTAGATATCAAACTATGACCATCATCTGTCCTTAAAGCTCATTGAAATTCACCACATAATACAGCACAGAGCAGTGGGCAGACGTAGGTCCCTTTCATCACTTCCAAAACCTGTCAACCATGTGTCTTTTTCTCTAGGTAGACCTAAAATATTTTAATAATCAAATAGATTCTTGGTATATATATATTTTTCCTGTATGCTATTCTGCATTTTATTACTAACTCAGCTAGGATTTTAGAACTACTCACAAAATTAAAATTTAAAAATCTCAAACCATAGGTGCATTAGTCATATACTCTTTACACTTGATTTTGCATAATTCAGAGAAAATTTCCTCCACTTCCCTTTAGCAATCATGGATAAATTTTAGTATAAATTGCTACTTTTATACCACACTTTTGTTCTTTTTATTTCTTTAAGTGTTCTGTGGTTGAGACATTATGTTTGGAAATAAATAGACAAAATATTTTAAAAATGATTTTTTTCTAGCAAACTAAATGTCTCAGCTATTTGAGGAAATTGCTTATTTAATCATAAAAGGCCCAACATTGTTTTTTAGAAAAAGTATGCTTTGGGGGATTTGATTTTTAAAGTTAATAGGATGACATTGTTTTAGACATAGACCATTATCTATATTTTCCATTTGAAATGTTACACCCTTTTGCTTTAATACCAGCTATATAAATAAGTTTTCATGAAATGTATCATTCTAAGTGAGAAATTCTCTCTGATTCAAATCCAATTTAGAATATTAAGGAATATCATTATTACTGAATAAAATTGACTAAAATAAAACCAGACCTCTTAGCAATCCTTTTCTTTAAGCCAGAGACCAAATGCTTTCTAACCCTCAGAGAGGATTTCCTCAGAGATACAGTTAAAGAAGATGCAGAACTCTTCTTTCCACAGTTTAAGAGCAAACATGGATGTCAATAAATACATACAATATATTAAAAATGGAGCAAAACCTTAAAGTCTTTTTTTTGTTTGTTTTTGGAGAGCATGTAGCCCAGAGTTTCATGATTATACTCATGAGCTTTAGGCAACAGCAGCTACTTAATTTGTGGACTCCTAGATGGTTGTCTAGAGGCGTCTCCTTTGTAGCCGCTGGTGGTGAAATTGGAAGAAAAGGGCTCCAGCCAACTCTGGCTGGGGTGCCTTGCCTAGAGTCACAGCTTTGGGGGAACAGGGAGGCAGGGGGGACTACAGAGCCAAAGAAGAAGTTGGGAGCAGTGGAGACCTGGCACAGAAGGCCAGTGGTTGTAGGATGATAGAGGTTAGCCAGTTCAGTAGCAGGTTTCAGGCAGAGAAAGCCAGTCCGTTTTTTTTCTTTTTGGGACCTGGGTAGACATGCTGGAGTTACCTTGGGAGAGCTTGGGTGAGCAAGTGATCTTAAACAGCACCTAGTAGCTGAGATTAAGCTAGCAGGTGGAGCAGAGCTCTCCTGGTTCAGCTGCTGACAGGGCATGGCCATTGGGGAAGAGCTGCCCGAGAGGAACAGCACCTAGGGTCCTAGTGACAGGCTGGTTCTGGCAAGTCTGTTGAGCTGGGCCGCCATCTTTGGGGAGACTACAGGGAAACCCAGTTGCTGGCAAAGCCACTTTGTGGCCAAGAGGCACTGATTACAAAGGTTTTTTTTTTTTCCTCTGGCCAAAGCGGGGTGCCAAGTGAGCAGCCCCTCAGATTTAGTTTATTATGTGCTAATTGGGCTCTTTATCCTGTTTTGTAATATATCTGTTTAAATGTTTATGCATTTTCATTGGGTTGCCTTTCTTTTTTTTTTATATTTATTTATTTTTTTTTAAATACATGTATTTTATTATTCTTCATTACATTATTTCCCCCTCCCCACCCGTCCGTGATAAGACAGAATTGATTTACAGAAAAGAATACAGAAAACACCAAAGCTCCTGGTAGTGGGAGAGATTTCAAGTAGGGAGAGAGAAGCTCTCTCCGTTCCTCTCCCGGTCTTTCCCCGT
>CAUYRH010151345.1:0-13692 GCA_963574655.1 Perodicticus potto
ATAAGCTTGGAATAACCTCTCTGTCTAGGCAAGTGTTAGAGATAACAAGATCTTCCTCTTTACTTAATTGAAGATTTTGTGTTTTAACTTGAGGCTCCAAAATATTTTCCAAGAATGGAAGGTCAATCAATTGAAAGATACGTAACAATGTTTGTTGTTTCCAAACATCTTCTATAACTTAGAAAGAAAAATACTGTTACAGTCTTGTAATATCAAGAGTGACAAATACACACATTTAACCAATATAAAATTTTCCATTTCTAAATACAAAAGAAAAACTATTTTAATAGTAATAAAATAGATTAATACTAAAAATATTTACATTTGCTATATTTATTTTTCTTTTCAAGGGTGACCTTTAGGGCCAGGGGCTTTGGCTCATGCCTGTAATCCTAGTATTCTGGGAGACTGAAGTGGGAGGCTCCCTGGAGCTCAGGAGTTTGAGACCATCCTGAGCAAAAGCAAGACCCTGTCTCTACTAAATAGAAAAATTAGCTGGGTGTACTGGGTGCTTGTAATCTCAGCTACCAGGGAGGCTCTGGCAGGAGGATACCCTGAATCTAGGAGTTTGAGATTACTGTGGCCTAGACTGATGAAATGGTACTCTAGCCAGGGGCAACAGAGACTTTGTCTCCAAAAAAAAAAAATTGACTAATTTAACAGACATGAGATTATGAACCACATTCATTTTATTTTCTGGTTATACTGATTATAAAGAGATACTGTCTAACTTTAAGGCCAATACTAGGTAAATTCCAAATATAAAAAGCTACTAGAATGCTTAGAAATTATTTTACACATCTGAGAAAATATGATATTACTAATTAGCTTTCTATTCATAGCAATGGATAATTGTAATTCATTGTTTTTCTTTTCCATTTACTCCTAATAAGAAAAGATTTATTATTTTTATTTATTTAATTTTTTAGAGACAGAGTCTCACTTTGTTGCCCTTGGTAGAGTACCCTGGCATTACAGTTCACAGCAACCTCCCGCTCTTGGGCTTAGGTGATTCTCTTGCCTCAGCCTCCCAAGTAGCTGGGACTACAGGCACCTGCCACAATGCCTGGCTATTTTTTTGTTGCAGTTTGGCCAAGGGCCGGGTTTGAACCCGCCACCCTCAGTATATGGGGCCAGTGCCCTACCCACTGAGCCACAGGCGCCGCCAGAAAAGATTTATTGTTTTTAAATGAAATTAAAATACAGTATTAGGTTAATCTTTTTTTTTTTTTTGAGACAGAGCCTCAAGCTGTCGCCCTGGGTAGAGTGCAGTGGCATCACAGCTCACAGCAACCTCCAACTCCTGGGCTTAAGCAATTCTCCTTTTTCCGCCTCCCAAGTAGCTGGGACTACAGGTGCCCGCCCCAACGCCTGGCTATTTTTTGGTTGTAGTTGTCATTGTTGTTTGGTGGGCCCAGGCTGGATTTGAACCCTCCAGCTCTGGTGCATGTGGCTGGTGCCTTAGCCGCTTGAGCTACAGGCACAGAGCCAGTATTAGGTTAATCTTAACTTGGATTTCTGGTCATTCTTGTTGTTAATTTTTTCATCACCTAACTATCAGATCATAATCCCTCTTTTGTTTCTCTTTTTAATTAAACAAAATTACAAAAGTAACAGCTAAAATAATTCTCTTGCAGAGCTCCCAATACCAGTGACCTGTGGACTATGGCCAATAGCCATGATTTGTTTGGTTATAAAGTACTTTGAAAAAAAATGGACTTGTATAAAAATAGGAGATTTCATAGAAAATTATGGGTTTCAAGTTTCTATTTTGCAAAAATCATAAAATGTCACAATATGTGGCCTAAATTAATGCCTGACCAAAATTAGCTGACATAAATTAGGGCTGCCCCCTTGGACTGGCACTTCATTCCCAGCTCACCACAAATCTCACCACTGCCCACTGCATCCCAAACAGTAACACTGAGTGTCAGCTGCCATTTTCATGGTATTGTCCCATTGTTTTTGCTACAGTAAAAATTGATTTCCTAGTACTTTTAACTCTGTATTATGTGGGAAAAGAAGATAATCCTGAGAAGGCCATATGTTTCTAGAAAAAAATAGCATTATATGCTTTTTTCCTACATGTCTGATAATTAAATATTGACTAGCTCTCTGATCTGCCTGGCTACTAAAGGCATCTGAGTTTGCTTTCTCCAAGTTATTGGCCAGAAAGAAATCAAATTAACATCTTTTAGTAAATACCTGAGATCATCAGTGGCCTCTAATCAATCAGGCCACGTTTGTTTAAAAACCCACATTGGTACAGGGCCCTGAATCAGGTGCTAGAAAAAGATACACAACCAATAGTGGGTCTCAAGCAGTCACACCCTAAGTAAGGAGGCAAGGATGGCTACATATGAAAAGAGTAAAGGAAAATTTTATCAAGTCACCAGTTAGATACATTATGGATAAGTATGAATGAAGGAAGAAGACTTGTCTGCACGAGCATTAAGATAGAACATTCATTTATTTCCACAAATATTTATTGAGAACTGTTCAGTTTTTATTTTTTAACTTTCTACAAGTGCTCCTTCTCTGGCATATTGAGAATTATTTTGAGCTAAGCACTGTTCTAAGTGCCAGGGACAGACAGGTAACCAAAACAAGCAAACATAACACAAGAAAAAGATGCCATGACAAAGGAAATTTTTCTAAAAGTACTTTTAGAAGAAAAGAAAAAGTAAGCCAGGACAGTGGATCGTACCTGTAATCCTAGACTCTGAGGGGACAAGGAGGGTGGCTCACTGGGCTCAGGAGTTTGAGATCAGCCTGAGCAAAAGCAGGACCCTGTGTCTAAAAACAGAAAAATTGAGGCAAAAGGATTGCTTGAGCCCAAGAACTTGAGGTTGCTGTTAGATATAAAGCTAGTCAGGGCCCCAGAGGGAGACTCTGTCTTAAAAAAAAAAAAAAAAGAAGGGCTTTAGTCTTTTCAGCCAACACAGGAGCTGGAAGACACTGTAGAATGCCTTAAAAAATTATCTGGAAAGTTATTTCCAACTTAGAATTCTAACTGTCAATCAAATGTGAGGCCAAAATAAAGATACTTTCAGAAATAAAGAGAAACTGTCTCCCAGATGCCCTTTCTCAGAAAACTACTAGAAACTGTGTGCCACCAAAATGAGGATTAAATACGAAAAAATGAAGGCTGGCTCGGTGCCTGTGGCTCAGCGGGCTAAGGCGCCAGCCACGTACACCTGAGCTGGCGGGTTCGAATCCAGCCCGGATCCGCCAAAGAACAATGACAGCTGCAACCAAAAAAAATGGCCGGGCATTGTGACACGCGCCTGTAGTCCCAGCTACTTGGGAGGCGGAGGCAAGAGACTCGCTTGAGTCTAGGAATTGGAGGTTGCTGTGAGCTGTGATGCTACAGCACTCTATCCAGGGTGACAGCTTGAGGCTCTGTCTCAAAAAAGAAAAAGAAAAAATGAAGGCTAAGAAAAGCTTAGAAGCTAAGAAATAGGAGGTCCCATATAAGAGATGGGCGAAGATAGAACAACCCCCATCTCCCCCCACGCCCCATGGATGACAACTGTGAACAAGCAGAGAAGACAACCAGTCCCGGTCAAAACAGAACAGAAATCTCATGGAGAAGATTTCTCTAAGAAGAAGAAACTGATAAAATACCTGAAGTACCTGACTATCTCCATAGATGATAATAAATGTCAGGGAGTTTGTAGTTGGAAATGTGCATGAATGTGTAAGCAAAACAGAAAACAAAACTATATTTGCTCTAAGGAAAATAAAATGCGGTGAAGAAAAAAGAATCATGGTTTACTATATAGCTCGACTCTGAACAGCCTTTATTGCCAAAATAATGCAAACACAGCTTATTGCTCTAATCAAATTATATTGAAAAGATGGGGGAAGGAGGAAGTGCTCGTAAGATAGATGCGAAGAAGGAAAGAGGCCCAAATACCTATCTTCCCTTGTAGAAAATTCATAGTTGTTTCTGAACCTGAAACATCTTGAAGTAGCAATATACACATGCCATTTAGACTTATGAGTTGTAAATAACTGGCGAGGAGGAAATGGGTGAGAGGGAAAGGGTAGGGAATTTTATTTTTTGTAATAAATCTTGTAGGGCTAGTTGAAAGCTCTACATTACACATGCATAACAAAGATAAAAATAAAAACATTTAAAAGTGTATATTAGAGTGCCAGCTTTGCTTCCTTCCTGTGCTTTTATTTATTTATTTATTTTTTTATAGACAGAGTCTCATTTTGTCGCCCTCAGTAGAGTGCTGTGGCATTACAGCTCATAGCAACCTCCAGCTCTTGGGCTTAAGCGATTTTCTTGCCTCAGCCTCCCAACTAGCTGGGACCACAGGCACCCGCCACAATGCCCAGCTATTTTTTTGTTGCAATTTGACCAGGGCCAGGTTTGAATCCGCAACCCTCAGTATATGGGGCCGGTGCCCTACTAAATGAGCCACAGGTGCTGCCCGCTGTGCTTTTTTTTTTTTTAAATGTGATCTTTCTGATGCTATTTCTCCAACTACAAAATTGGAATTTTACTCCCCTTTATGCGCCTACTATGAAATTGTAGATGATAAATATAAAATGCATAACAAATTGCTTAGTAAAGAGAAAGGCCCTGTAAGGGGAAATTATTATTATTTTTTGAGACAGAGTCTCACTCTATCGTCCTGGGTAGAGTACCCTGGCATCATAGCTCATAGTTCACAGCAACCTCAAACTCTTGGGCTTAAGCAATCCTCTTGCCACAAGTAGATGGGACTATAGGTGTGAGCCACTATGCCCAGTTAGTTCTTTTACTTTTAGTAGAAACAGGGTCTTGCTCCTATTCAGGCTGGTCTTGAACTCCTGAGCTCAAGCAATCCACTTGCCTTGGCCGCCCAGAGTGCTAGGATTATAGGTTTGAGCCACTGTACCTGGCCAGTGGAAATGATTATTAATACCTTTACTGATAAATTACATCCACTTTTAGTTAGGAATTTCTAGAGATACCCCATGACCTCAAAGGAAAATTATGGGGAAAGTTTTCCTTTTTTCTTTTGTAATATATAAAAATTTTATTTGAGGGCCCTTTTTCTTCTTTCCCTCTAAATATTAGCCTTCCTCAGAGTTCTCTTCTATTTCATCTTCTCACTCTCCCTGTCTTTGGGCACATTGTATATCTCTTCTCAAGCCTATTTTAACTAGTGTTGATAAACTATGATCCTCTAGTGTGCAAATCATGCTTAACCAAATGCAGTAAAGGGCGTAAGCATCAATAATTTGTGTATGTATCCCTTCTAACTGCCCTGACTATGGGGCTCTTCTTTCCACCATTAGTGGCATTAGAAGGAAAAAAACAGAAGTAGATGAAGTAAAGAAAACTGGAGTAACATTTAGCTTAGCTATTTTGTTCTAAGAAAGGAAAAGGTGGCTTGGCGCCTGTGGCTCAACGGGCTGGGGCGCCAGCCACGTCCACCTGAGCTGGCGGGTTCAAATCCAGCCTGGGCCCGCCAAACAACAATGACGGCTGCAACCAAAAAATGGCCGGGCGTTGTGGCAGGTGCTTGTAGTCCTAGCTACTTGGGAGGCAGAGGCAAAAGACTCGCTTCAGCCCAGGAATTGGAGGTTGCTGTTAGCTGTGATGCCATAGCACTCTATCCAGGGTGACAGCTTGAGGCTCTGTCTCAAAAAAAAAAAGAAAAGAAAGAAAGGAAAAGGGCAGGAAGATGTTTGGGAGGGATTCATAGATATGACAAAGGATCCACTCAGAAGAAGATGGTCCTGGATTACAAATAATAACTGGTAGTGATTGCATATTTTTCTAGTAGTATAATATATATTCTATTAGTACCTCCAATTAGTCTGGTCATGGTCATTATAAAAACTAAAGTGATGGTATTTCTGGGCTGGATGCAGTGGCTCACGCCTGTAATCCTAGCACTCTGAGAGACCAAGGCGAGTGGATTGCTTGAGCTCAAGTGTTCGAGACCAGCCTGAGCAAGAGCAAGACCCCCATCTCTAAAAATAGCTGGGCATTGTGGTGAGCACCTATAGTCCAAGCTACTTGGGATGCTGAGACAAGAGAATGGCTTGCACCCAAATGTTTGAGGTTGCTGTGTGATATTTTGCAAACGCACTCTACACTGGGGGAAAAAGTACCTTTTAAAAAAAAAAAAAAAAAAATGGTGGTAGTTCTGTGTTGCCTCGCCTGTCCTGCCTGATATAATTGCTTTGCAGAAGGAAACACAGGGAAGAGAAGCAGAGACAACACAGCAAAAACACTATTTTTATCAGATCTAAAACATCAATTTTTAGAAACAATAAAAATATTAGTGGTTGCCAGGGGTTAGAAAGAAGGGAGGAATGAGGAGCTGAAAACAGAGGATTTTTAGGGCAGTGAAACTATTCTGTATGATACTACGATGATGGATACATTTCTACATTTGTCCAAAGCCACAGAATGTGCAACACCAGAAGTGAGACCCAGTGCACACTACCAGCTTTGGGTGATAATGACGTGTCAATGTAGGTTTACTGAGGGCCATTAGGGTGCAGGATGATGAAGACGTGGGAGGGACTCTTGGTGGAGGCAAGGGGTGGATATACAGAAACTCTACTTCCTGCTTGGCTTTGTGGTGAACTTGAAAGTGCCCTTAAGACATCTATTGAAATATATCCAGAAGACCAAAAATCACTTTATAACAAAGATATTTGCACCAGAATGTTTATTGCAGCCCAATTCATAATTGCTAAGTCATGGAAGAAGCCCAAGGGCCCATTGACCCATGAATGGATTAATAAATTGTGGTACAAGTATACCATGGAGACTTCACCTCTTTTATGTTTACATGGATGGAGCTGGAACATATTCGTCTGAGCAAAGTATCTCAAGAATATAAGAAAAAGTATCCAATGTACTCAGCCCTACTGTGAAACCAATATATAAGCACCCACACTTCCATATGAAAGCTATAACCCAACTACAGCCCAAGATGAAGGGGAAAGAGGAGGGGGAGGGAAGGAGTGGGAGGAGGCTGGGTGGAGGAAGGGTTATTGGTTGGATCATACCTATGGTGCATTTTACAAGGGTACATGTTAAATCTACTAAGTGTAGAATATAAATGTCTTAACACAATAACTATAAAATGCGGTGAAGGCTATGTTAACCAGTTTGATGAAAGTATTTCAAATTGTATATAAAACCAGCACCTTGTACCCCATAATTGCAATGATGTACACAGTTATGATTTAATTAAAAAAAAAAACAACTGACATCTATTAAACAAATCAGTTCTTCCTTATAAAGTTTAGGGAAAAAAATAATGAAAAATGAAATTACCTTCTTTTGAAAGCTGGAGATCAGGTTTATTAACTGTAGTATTTGGAGGTAAAGCTGGATTCCCACTCTGCATATGAATAAATTCCTCAATTCTTTCCTCACTAATCTCTTGTACTAGAGGATTTGAAATCATTTCATCTTCTGGTCTGTTAAAAAAAAATGTGAATTTTTTTCATTATATACGGGACCAACATTTCAAATATACATTACTTTTTTTTTTTTTGAGACAGAGTCCTTGGTAGAGTGTCATGGCATCACAGCTCACCGCAATCTCAAACTCTTGGGCTTAAGCGATTCTTTTGCTTCACACTCCCAAGCAGCTGGGACTACAAGTGCCCGTCACAATGACTGACTATCAAATATACATTTTAATTAATTAATTAATATATATATATTTTTTTTGAGACAGAGTCTCACTCTGTCACCTTGGGTAGAGTGCGATGGCATCATAGCTCACAGCAACCTCAAACTCTTGGGCTTAAGAAATTTTCTAGCTTCACTTTTCTTCTTTTACTAGAGATGGGGTCTCTCTCTTGCTCAGGCTGGTCGAACTCTTGAGCTCAGGCAATCTGTCTGCCTCAGCCTTGGCCTTCCAGAGTGCTAGGATTACAGGGTGAGCCATTGTGCCAGGCCTAAATATACATTTTAATTTATTAAAATTTATTCATATATTCTCTTTTTCCAAACAGGATTTCAGACAGCTTAAAATAAAAGATACAGGTAATATGTTTAATAAAATATCACTAAAGGGGGTAAACCAGAATTCCAAACAAAGGGAAAACATATATACTAATTATATGGTTAATCATTGCTATGATGGAATAGGAAATTATTGCTCTGAGTTTCCAAAGAATTTTGGTTGTGATTACATTGGCTAAGTCATTTTTCAAAGTTTTATAGTATATCAGTTTCTCAGAGGACTTAACATTCCTGAGGTAAATCCTGAAAAGTTTGTGTGATAATGTCTTCCACAACAGCTCTAGAGCAAATGCAAAAGTGGTTTAATTTTTACACAGCTATTTGTTTTACTGACTTCTGAGAAAAATAGAAAGTATAATATTCACATTAAGCTCAAGGACAACAGTTCTTCCAAGGAATAAACACAGCATAACACAGTATCTTGGTTAACACTAACCTTAACGATTCCTTTGGTTTTGTTTCATTTATGAACCCATTCTCAGTATCCTTTTTT
This sequence comes from Perodicticus potto, assembly GCA_963574655.1. NCBI lineage: Eukaryota > Metazoa > Chordata > Mammalia > Primates > Lorisidae > Perodicticus > Perodicticus potto. Next base: position 8,493 of record CAUYRH010151345.1, read on the forward strand.
CTTTTGCAAAAAATATAAGATGATTCATTGTCTAGAAACCTGTAGAGACTATTGTTGGAATCTTCAAATTCTAATTCCTTTTCATTTTTGAACAGCTTTACTCCTACTGGTTCAAATACTTTATGATTCATTAGAACTTGGCAAAGACGAACTCCTTTAAGACGAGAGATATCATTGCCACTTAAGCACATGCTCTGCATAAGATGACTTAATACCACATCAACAGCATCAGAACCAGTAAAGCAGTCTTTGTATGTTCGTAAATGATGCCGCCTTCTTTTTATTTCCACATGGGTATGAAGGGAGTGAACAATACCATCCCATAACTGAGTAGCTTGAAAATGAACAGAGCATCCTGGAAAAAAAAAAGTTTCTAACAAATTTAGATTACACAAACATATATAAGGTTTCTAGTTTTGAAAGTATATCTGCTGCTGGTACCTTTCCTAAGTTTCATCTTTCATCTTGTGTAAACTATAACATATTTGTAAAGTTGCACCATATTGGTCTGCCAATAAAAATAGAGTAAACCTAGGAATTTGCTTTACTGATGTGAAATATATTATGTGAAGCTATACACCCTTCTTACAAGATTAACAACTAGTTATACTTAATCTTCTAGAATATTACTTCAGGACACAATTAAAGGTACGCAAATACATTTGAATCTTGATTTTTACCAAGCTTCACCTGGGTCTTTGCTTTTTTATTTTTTTGGCTTTCTGACCAATGGCAAGTTCTTCATTAAAGAGAGCAAGGCAGGAAACTGAATAAAACTAATCAATTTGTCCTTCATCTGTTCTTGTTAAAAAAAAGTTTGCTGATAAACAATGCAAACCTGGAAATAACCAAAATGTCTATTACTTGGAGAATAGTTAAATAAATCTAGTCTTACTGTAGGCGAGCAGGCAGATATTAGAAAGAGTGAAGTAGAGCTATGCTTACAACATAGGAGGATCTCATTAAGTAGGAAAAATACAAAACTATCAAGCTGAACAGAACAATTTTTATACTATGATCCTACATAAGTTAAAATGAATTCCCAGTTGACTCAGCGCCCGTAGCACAGTGTTTACGGCACCAGCCACATGCACCGAGGCTGTCAAATTCGAGCCCTGCCCAGCCAGCTAACCAACAATGACAACTGCAACAAGAAAATAGCTGGGCATTGTGGCGGACGCTGTGTAGTCCCAGCTACTTGGGAGGCGGAGGCAAGAGAATCGCTTAAGCTCAGGAGTTTGAGGTTGCTGTGAGCTGTGACATTACAGCACTCTATCGAGGGCAACATAGTGAGACTCTGTCTCAAAAAAAAAAAAAATGAATTCCCAGTCTACACACAAATGTATGTAAATCAATATAAAGATATGGAAGGATAAACTTCAAACTATTAATCTTTGAGATGTAGGACTGATTATTCAGGTGGCTGATGAAAAAGGATGTTCATTTTATTTTGTTTCTAAATTTTTATAATGTGTGTATATAAATTATACTATATATGTTTGTGTGTATATATATATATACACACACACATTTTTTTTTTTTGAAACTGCACCTCCCTCTGTTGCTCAAGCTAGTAGAATGTAGTGACTTCATTGTAGATTACAGCAACCTCAACTCAAGGGATCCTCTTGCCTCAGCCTCCTGAGCAGCTGGGACTATCGGCATGTACCATCATACCTGATTAATTCTTCTATTTTCAGGAGGAATGGGGTCTCACTCTTGTTCAAGCTAGTCTTGAACTCCTGATCTCAAGCAATCCTAGTACTTTCCACCTCCCAGAATTCTAGGATTATGGGTGTGAGCCAGTGCAATCCAGCCAGAAATTTCTTTTTAAAAATTAATTGGAGATAGCAAAAACTACTTAGATATAATTAATATACCATAAAATTTATCATTTGAAAAGTGTACAATTCAGTGCTTTTAGTATTCACAAAGTTGTGCAACCATTACTGTAATCATTTCATCGCCCCCCAAAAGGAATCCACAATTAGTAGTTTGTTTCCCACATTCTAGTAAATTTTATTTAAGAAGTTTTTAGGCCAGGCATCGCAGCTCACACTCTGGTGTAATCTTAGGTGTCGGTGCAATCCTAGCACTCTGGGAGGCCAAGTCGGGCGGATTGCTTGAGCTCTGGAGTTTGAGGGCAGCCTGAGCAAGAGCAATGAGACCTGGGTCTCTACCAAAAAAAAAAAAAAAATAAAAACAGCCGGGAATCGTGTGGGCGCCTGTAGTCTCAGCTACTCGGGAGGCTGAGGCAATAGATTAGGCGGGAGTTTGGGCTTTCTGTGAGCTATGATGACGCCACAGCATTCAACCCCAGGGCGATAGGCTAAGACTGTCTAAAATATTTTTTTCTTTTTAGGTGTGATAAAGGAGTAAGTTTAGACATTTAGAATGTTGCTCTAGATATTTAGGAGGATAGAACCCAAGAATTTAAGCTCTCTTCTCCCTAGACTATGCATAACTGGAAGAAGTATGTCCAATTTTACATAACAGTCTGATGTTTATGACAGAGACAGAAATAAAAATCTGTCATCCTCAAATTCCTTTTGCAACAGAAGCTGTTCGTCTGTCCACTCTAGAAATCTTAGCCCCAGACACCGTGGACAAAGCAGAGACAGAGGAGGGGGAGGCGGGACCTGGGCGTGGGTGGGCGATGAGGAGTGATGTGGTACAGGTGTTGGGGGGGTGCTGAGAGGCTATAAATGGTGGAGATTATTTTCTGTGGATAATCTGTGGATAATCTCTACCCTTCATTCAACAAGTGCATTAGGTTAAAAAATAGTCTTCCAGTTCGAGGAATTTGCCTTCTAGACTTTAACCCCTTATTGTTCTAAGAGTTGCCTAGGGACAAGCCACATTAACATCATCTAGAAATTTATTAGAAATGCAGATTATCAAACCACACGCCAGAATTATAATTTGCATTTTAACAAGATCCCCAGGTGATTCGTTGGCATATTAAAGTTTGAAAAGTTTCTCCAAAATCGCTTCTCTTGACTAAACCCTTGAAAGGCTGAACATGGGGTCCGGAGTCCAGAACCTAGGAGAACAGGTGGCCCCGGAAGGGGACGGAGTTAGGGAAGGGGCGGGGCCCAGATCTCCTCATTACAGCGTCCCAACCACCTCCGCTGTCCACCCATTTTGCTACACATTTAGCTAGGATCTATGGGGCTACCTGTCCTCCTTTTCCGGCAGAAGCCACCACTAGGGTTCATGGAACCTGCCCCATTCCGTCCTGGGCCCGGAAGCTCCTCCCGGCTGTCAAGGCTACGGAACCGTGGAGTCAAAAGAACCGCCATAAGCCCAGAAGCTCCTGCGCGGCTTCCACCTCCAGCCCTGTGACCCCGCCCCCACCCGACGCTTAGGGGCGGAGGGAAGTCCTGGGCCCGCCCCTTCCGAACCAGCCGGAAGTGACGTCATGCCCTAGCCGGCAGGTCTTTCGGTCTTCTTCCCCCTCCCTTATTCTCGGTCCCCAGTCCCTCCCCTCCCCTCCCCCTCCCCTCCTCCAGCTCCAGCCTAGACGGCCGCGGGGGCGGCGAAGGCTATGGAGTGAGGCAGCTGCGGCGGCCAAGCGCGAAGGCTGAGCTGGAATTGCCGGGCGGCGTTTAGGGGGGCGGAGGAACGAGCTCCAGCACCGCCCCTCCCCAGAGGAGAGGGACGAGGTGAGTGACCGGCGGCCGGCTCGAGCGACCTCCCTGCCCGGCCGCGCTCCCGCCGGGGCTCCGGAGGCGGCGGGGAGGGGGTGGAGAAGGAGCCGCGCCGGGGCTAGGCCTGCGGGGCTGTCCGGTCCGGTGACTGTTGCCTGGCGACGCGCGGGCCGGGCGGGCCGGGCGGAGGGGCTCGCACGGAGCGGACCTGGGCGAGCGGAGAGCTCCGGGGAGCGGATCCGAGAGGCCGGAGTCACCGGAGAGGCCTGGAGCCGGCGAGAGCCCAGGATCCGATCAGCTGCGGAGGGAGAGCCCCCCGCGCCGGCTCGGAAGCTCGGATTTCCGTGCTGGAGATCTTGGTACCTTTTGGGAAATTGGACGCTACCCCAGGACTGGGTGGGACAGCTGCCCTCAGTGCTGGCCTCCGGCTCCGGTAACCTCGGCCACTCATCGGGGCCCTCCCTCCCAGCGTCCTTCTCTGACGGTAGCTACAGTTCTGGAATGGAAGGTTATTGTGTGTGAGGTGGGTGGGGCAGGTGTTTGATAAAACTAAAACCCCCAGCGGGGGCTCCTGCAGGCTTGCTTTTCTAAACCCGTAGAGACAAGAAGGTTTCCGGTAAAGCTTGCAAAAAGTTCTTGGGATCTGACTGAATCCTTACCTGTGATGGGTAATGAAGGAGACCAGTATTATCATATCTGCCCCTCTGACAGGTTTGAGCACAGGCTCAAGCTACTTAAAAGTGCTATGCCAGTAGTGACTTAATTGTAAGTTGCTAACTAGTTTTTTAGTATATCAAACTAGGGAATTATTTGTGTGATGACAATCTTAAAAGAATTGGATTCTGAGAGTGATTTTCCTGCATAGCATGTCTCCGTTCTGGAAAATAAATAATTTAATGAAAACGCTCCAAACCTGCCTATCACTGTAAAACCCAATCATGTTCTGATGATGGCTTGAAAATCAGATGCTTTGACATTCCTTTTGGAGTTTACAGGGTTTTTTGTTGTTGTTTGGCTCCTTGTCTTATTCCTTAGCACAAATGTTACTATTTTAAAAGTTTAAAAATGACTTATCCGCTGGGGGTTTAAATTCAACATTCATCCGCTGGGCAACATTAAACTGTAATCATAAAGGATGCTTTTGGAGATTGTGTAAAGGAAAGGAACCTAATGGAAGTAAGGGCCTAAATTTTATGCAGATCTACTTTACCCTCTTGCAGAAACCTGTTCTTTTATGTCTATGAGAATCAGTAAAGTAAACAGTTACACTTTACCTCCATACCAAGGAGTAAGTTTTGAACAAATCAACCCTGTAATTGGGAATAACTACTCCTAGTCACGTATTTGAACTTCATGATATACCCCACTACACCCAAGAAGAAAAGTAGATACCTCCTTTTATTGAATTTAACTCCATGGATAATATCCCCATCCACCCCTTTCCATAGGAGTTGAAGTTTGACAGTTCCTTTCTCTCCTACCTCATACTCAGTCTCTCATGAGGTCCTCCTGAGTTTCACTTAAATCTGTCTACTCTTCATTTTTTTTTT
>CAUYRH010151346.1:0-33547 GCA_963574655.1 Perodicticus potto
CTCCGCCTCCCAAGTAGCTGGGACTACAGGCGCCCGCCACAATGCCCGGCCATTTTTTGGTTGCAGCCGTCATTGTTGTTTGGCAGGCCCAGGCTGGATTCGAACCCGCCAGCTCAGGTGTACGTGGCTGGCACCTTAGCCCGTTGAGCCACAGGCACTAAGCCATGATTTTTTTTTTTAAGATAGAGTCTCACTCTGTCACCCTGGGTAGAGTGTAGTGGCATCATTATAGTTCGCTACAACCTCAAACCCCTGGGCTCAAGTGATCCTCTTGCCCAGTCTTCTGAGTAACCAGAACTACAAGTGACACCATGATGTCTGGCTAATTTTTCTACTTTTAGTAGAGATGGGGTCTTGCTCTTGCTTAGGCTGGTCTCAAAATCCTGGCCTTAAGCAATACTCCTGCCTCAGTCTCCTGAAGCACTAGGATTATAGACATTAGCCACTGCACTGGCCTAGAATATCCTACTTTTAAGAGCTGCAAAACTGGAGTGGAATGCTGAAAAATTAGAGAGGTTGCTCTTTAGTGAACTACTAATTAATATCATAATAAATTAGTGCAAAGGTGGGTTCATTTGTACCAATTTGTGTAAATTACTGTAATAGGTAGCTGGTGGTATAATAATATAAAATACACATGGCACATAGTACCTAGTGTACAAAGTAAAGATTGGGAATCCCTTTTTCTTAGAGAAGAAATGCTTATTAGTGTTCATCTTATTTAATTCAATTTAACAGTTATTAAGCACCTACTCATGCTAAACATTGATACTACAGACATAAATAAGAACTCATAGGTGGGCAACAGAGTAACACCCCCATCTCTACAAAACATAAAAGAAATTATCCGGGTGTGGTGGTGCATGCCTACAGTCCCAGGTACTGTGGAGGCTGAGGCAGAAGGATCACTTGAACCCATGAGTTTGAGGTTGCTGTGAGCTAGGCTGATGCCACAGCACTCTAGCCTGGGCAACAGAGTGAGACTTTGTCTTAAAAAGAAAAAAAAGTAAGTTATTTTCAAACTAAAAATCAGAACGTTCCTCAGATTTTCATTTTCATAGATTTTTACCCTTTTGCTAAATAAACAAAAAGGAGCCATTTACAAAGTAGGAAAGGGTCAGCGTTAGGTATGGATGTTATTCTCAGGGCCTCAGAAGTTCCATGTCCAAAACTACAGGCATGAGAGAAAAAGGTGTTTGCTGGGGCTTACTTTCTATCACAAGACATACACTTTATACAGTCAAAATTGGGCTTGGGAATTTAGGAACTTTTGAAAAACAAAAAAATTGCTTTGTGGAAATTTAAATCTAATAAGGAGAGTGACAGGGGTTCCAGAACTTCTATGAGTGTTCAGTCATGACACATTAGGCCGTAGCTGTGAGGCCTGGGATGTGATTTTACCCCACTTACAAGTTACATGAGTCTATTACAGGTTCATGGATGCCAACAGAAAACCCTAGAATCTTAGGGTGGAGAAAAAGGATCGCTAATACTTACACGAGCTTCAGCATGTTTGTGTCAGTTCCTCCTGCTCTTAGGTCCCATGAGGCAATGTGATGGGCCCAGATGGATGTCATGCACACAATGGGTTTGTGCTGTAGTTGATTGAGAAACACTGAACTTAGGGAATCCACCACTTTTTAAGCAGAAAGCAAACCTGCTTTTTTTTGTCTGAGGGTGAGGAGATGTTACTTCATTTCTCAAGGTTACTAGCTGCAAACAAACCTTAGAAATAGCCTGTGTGAAAGAAGAGTCAGGGTCTTCCAATCTTGCCACACCCAGCAAGATGTGTGTAGGAGTGCAAGAAGCCCAAGGAAGATTGTTTCTGCCAACAGCAGCTACATCAGCATCTCTACATAGCCTTGTAGTCAGTTCTTTGAATAGCTTCTTTTTTTCCTTAAATTTGTCCTTTGCTGTCACATGTTAAAGGAATGAATAAAAAATAGAGTGTTATTTATTTATATACTTAGTATTGCTTTCTTGGCAAAACAGTAACACCCGCCTTTAGAAGTTAAAATGTCTTTGTTTTACAAAATGTTGTAGTCACCAAAGAAGACCAAAATGAAACAAAATTTGAAACTATCAAATATGAGTTTTTTGAAACAAAAACCAAAACTAGCTGCAATTTTCTTGTGCACTTTCATTACAAATGTAATACCTGGGCCTTTTGGTCCAATTTAGTGAATAGAACATATGTGATTATCTCCTCTCCATCCCAAACTCATGTTGTTATTACAGTAAAGCTTAACGGGGAACAAACCCAAGACAGCTAAAAAGAGTTGCAGGAAGAACATCTGGGGACCTCAGTGTTAATGTGTTTCTTTAAGACAGGAAATAGTAACATATTGACATGTAAAACATATTAATGGCAACCATACACAGGACAAGACTGCAACACAAGTGGGAGCTGAATTTCCCAGTGGGATCTGAAGGTTCCAAATTAGGAAGTGAATGGATGACAAGCAAGAGGGAATACTGATACTTAAAATAAAATAGTTGACGAGTCTATGGGATAGTTGTGCTAATTAATCTCTGTGCTAATAGAATCTATTCCTATTTTCTTCCTGTACAGTAACTGTTGGTGAATTTATAACCAGTCAAAAACAAGAGGATCATTCTCTAAATAAATTTAATGGTAATGTTGAAAGAAATCAGAATAACAGGGCTTCTAACCCCTAATTTGAGTCTCGCTTTCCTCTTTTGCTTATATTGTCATATTTGGCAGCAAAGACAGCTTTTAGTTTCAAAAGAAGAACTCATGTATCTAAAGTCAGTTTTATACACTTAGTACAAAATCTCATTCTCTGCTACAGTTTTTCTCTTTTCCTAGCAACCCTACTTTCACAAACTTTCTCACAGCTTCTCATCCTTCTCTATTCTGAGTCACCACGCATTTAAGGAAAGGATCTGGGGTCTAAAGTATGGCAAACATGAGCATCCCACTTAAATTTGCTTGATGGACTGGCCTAGTAAGTAAATATTCTTCATGATGCTGAATCTTGCCAATTTAATTTTTCAGTATACAATTAATTCTTCAGATCTCAGCTAATGCTTTGCCTCTCAGGAAGCATTCCCTAACCATGAGCAGGTCAGGTTAGTTCTTCTTGCGGTGTAATCCCACACCACCCAGTAATCCTCCCCTACGTGCACTTAATTGCTTGTTCAAATGTCTCCTTCACTAAAATTGTAAGTGTAGTGAAGAGGAAGTATGCCTTCATCACTAGTATTATTTCCTATATTTAGCAAAGTATGTGGCACATAGAAATTCCATAGAGAACTAAATTTTCTATTGCATTTTGCCCAGGAAATATACTTTGAGAAACATCACCTTTGAGGAACATTCACTACAAAGCAACAGATCATTTAGTAAGAACTAATTATTCTAGGTCCTTGAAATTAGGTAGGTTGGCTTTTATCTAATCAAAGTTTCTCGAATGTGCCCAAATTAATCATCTAAGAAATCTGAAAGCCCTTCCTGAAGCACCTCCAAATTTAGAAGAGGCAGAAAAACAAATCCTCAGAAGGAAGAACTTGGGATAGAGGACTGGGGTTCAGGAAGGGAACTAGTAGGAAGTGAAATGAAAGCCAGTTACTGCATAATTTAAATCAGTTTAAACCAGGTTGGAATACTGAGAACTTTTAACAATACATGGGTCATTATGAAAGTTTTGAGATTCACAAGAATCATGTAAAATGCACTGATGGAAACAGATGAAACCCTCCCAGCAACACTGATAAGCTGAGCAAGTGGAAATTTGTACATGTACATTTGTACATGTACATTTGTACATGTATCATCAGAAAGGACGACATCAACTGTGTTTCTTGGAAAAGAAATAATGGACCATAATAATGGACAGTCTGGTCTGTCTCATGTGTTTATAAACACTTATGTGACTATCAAATTGTATTCCTTTGGTAAATTGCAAGTGTAGCACTGAGATTAAGAACACATGGAGTCATAAAAATCTGATTTAAATCCCAGCTCTGCCACCTACTAACTCCAGGACCTTGTGTAAACCACCTAATCCAGCGGTCCCTGACCTTTTTCTGCACCAGAGGCCCATTTCATGGAAGACAACTTTTCCATGGTGGGAGGGAGGATTAGATTCTCATATGGAGCACCCAACCTAAATCCCTCCCTTGCGCAGTTTACAGTAGGGTTCCCCCTCCTATGAGAATCTTATGTCCCCACTGATCTAACAGGAAGGGAACTCAGGAAGCGATGCAATCCATGGATGGAGAGCAGCTATGAATACAGATGAAACTTCACTCACCCTCCCACCACTCACTTCCTGCTGTGCAGCCCAGTTCGTAATATGCCACAGACTGGTACCAGAACTAGTCCCTGACCCAGGGTTTGGGAACTGCAGAACTAATCTATACAAGCTTGTTTCCTGAAAGATTAAGACAATGATGGAATCCAACCACAAAGGGTAGTTTTGAGGGTTAATTTATTACATGTTAAGTGCTTAGTCTACTGCCTGGATATAGGGAAAGGGGTCACTAAATGGTAGTGATTATAAATGTCTTTTGCTTGTCTCCATCATTGAGATGTCAGCACTAAGGGCACATAGAATTTGTCTCATTCAGAACTATTTCCTACGTTCCTAGAACAGTAGAAACGTGGCATTTGATTAGTACTTGTCTTGAACGAATGATTCAAGAATGACTGATTCCAAAAAAATAAAAAATTTAAAAATAATATGCTAATCCCATAAATCAAATATAAAAACAAGTTGTTTTACAAGTAGACCTCATATTGTGCATGTTTCTTTCTTTACATAGAAAAGCAATAATCTCTGCAGGTTCTCACACAATTTGTCCATTTTTCAGATAAAGAATTATGTGGTATGACAAATGGACCAAAGACCAAAGGTTGAGTTCCAGGAAAAAAGAGTACAAATTTGAAGAGCCTATAAGTTTTTCACTTCAGTAATCAATTAGAAAATCAATTAAAGACTTACTTCAGTTGTTCTATATACATTTTTAATGATTAGAAACAATCAATTATCCAGTCAGAATTGCAGTTACTGGGGTCTAAAAGAGCCAGTCAATAAAAATAAAATCTATAATGAGCTCTTATAAGTAGGATGTTTATCTCATTTACCAGAGTTTTGAGTCCTATCTTGATGACCAATGCATGCATATACCAGACCTAAAGTCCAAGTGTGGGACAACTGTAGCCTAAGCCTAAAGCAAAGGTAATTATGTGTCATTTACTTGGAGCTCACATCAATGTCACCTATGCCGTCAGCATTATTCCTTTACTGAGACCATGAAGACACGGGCACTAGAACAGAAAGATAACAACTGTGAAACCACAAGGCTACGGTAGAAATGGAAGCCTTGAAAAGCTCTATGCTCTTCCTTGGGTCAGAGTACACTGTCATTTTTCCAGATTCTCAGTTTTGCATGTGCTCAGAAAGCCCTTGCATAAATATTTGAAAATATAGCCATCCAATGTTTAGTATACTAATTATATGCCAAAAGTAAAACAAGTTTTAGATGTAACAAAATATTTTAATAAATGTGCCCTTGGCTCGGCGCCTGTGACTCAGCGGGCTAAAGCACCAGCCACGTACACCTGAGCTGGCAGGTTTGAATCCAGCCCGGGCTGGCCAAACAACGACAACTGCAACCAAAAAATAGCCAGGCATAGTGGCGGGCGCCTGTAGTCCCAGCTACTTGGGAGGCGGAGGCAAGAGACTCGCTTGAGCCCAGGAATTGGAGGTTGCTGTGAGCTGTGATGCCATGGCAATATATCCAGGGTGACAGATTTAGGCTCTGTATCAAAAAAAAAAAAAAAAAAGGAAAAGAAAACAAAAACAAGCAGTTATATTTCTTTATAATTGTTTGCTTATCCATACAAAAGTTAGGATACTTATTTTTTGTGCTTGGCTGTTATATTGCTTTCTCTTCCTCTCCAGGAAAATAAACAGCTTACAGTAGAAAAAATAATGCTTGCATCTAATTTGAGAGATGTTTATAAATTTTAGTCAGAAAAGAGTGTTTGCTTTTCAAAGAAAGTGAAGGAATAGAAAATAAGGGACACTGTAATAGTATAACATCAAGAATGCTTTAAAAACCCAGTCTCACACATTGTTCTTTGTACACAAAAGCAATGGTGCTTAACAGTATATTGGTTCCTAAATTTCCAGCTGCCAGCAGCTGCCCTTGAGTGGGATATGATTTAATGCCAATGGATCTGGGTCGCAGCACACCTTCTGCTTCCTAGGTACTGTAACCCACTGGCACTTGGATCCAAAATTTGGCTGCTCACAGCAAGAGTAAACAAATGAACTAAACCTTTTAATTGTTAGAAAATAATTGTCAGAAAAGCAGAATCAGTATTCTTCCATAACACTATGAGCTGGATTACTTAGGGCCTCCCCACTGCTGCTTGTTTCTTCCCTCTGGTTGCTTAGTTCTTGGAGCATCTGGTTAGATGGATCAAAGCTCGTGTGAGCTCACAAATCAGAGAGCAAGCTAGATTTTTAGGGGATAATATGGGACAGCTTATTTTATGGTGATGGCTTTCTTACGCAGAGGGAAACCTTTGGAAAACCTACCTAATGTTCTGTCATTTTTGCCATGTGGGGAAACTGCCAAACCTGCTTTATTGATTTCCATCCATACCTTTAATCCTAAACGTCCAGAATACCAAATCTATAAATGAAGAAAGGAGGAAGGTACTCAAATGTGGGGCAAGTGTGGAAACCTTCAAAGCTCATAGAATTAGTAAAATCAACAATAAAAAATGAAGTAGATTTTCAACTTTATCATCATAGCCTTGAAACATGGGAGAACAGCCTTTATGTTTTTCCTAGGTGTGTTCTAAAGTGTGTTCAATTTTTTGTTTGTTTTGAAACAGTCTCACTGTGTCATCACATGCTGTGCTGTCATAGATCACAGCAACTTCTAACTCTCGGGCTTGAGCGATCCTCTTACCTCAACCTCCTAAGTAGTTGGAACTATAGGTGCTGGCCACAACACCGAGCTAGTTTTTCTATATTTGGTAGTGACAGGGTCTCACTCTTGTTCAGGCTGGTCTTGAACTCATGTGCTCAGGTGATCCACTCACCTTGGCCTCCCTGAGTGCTAGGATGATAGGCCTGAGTCACCTCACTGTGCCTGAAGTATATTCTTAAAGAAATGTCTGAACTATACCATGTAAGTCTTTAGTTGATCAATGTGCTCGTAAAAATATTTTTAGAAAATAGGAGTTTAGGAATGCTAATTTAATAAATTGGCTATTAAGATCTTAGGGAGAAAATTAAACTATAAGGATTCCTAAAGATGTTTGAAATCAAACGATAAACTCCTATGAGTTGCTCAATATTTCACGTTTTAATAAGACGAGATTTTTCAAATTATGCAATCTTTTCTTCATGCCTGCCATATTTCCACTCAGCCTTAAAATCAGTACAAATAAATTCTAATCAAAATTGTAATCTTTAAATAACCTTTAAACTTTCTCCTCTTATCTCCTGATAAACTCTTATTCATTCTTTAAGAATCAGTGCTATGTAATTTTCCTTTTTTGAAATTACTATACATTTTTCCTCTGGGAAAAATTATTTTTGCCTTCCTTGTGCCCCAACTATGCCTGTACCTAGCTCAATTGAATTGCCCAATGTGGTGAACTTTGTTATAAAAACAAAGAAATGGATATTGCTACAGTTGGAATGTCATCTCCAGAACTCATGTTGAAACTTGATCCCCAATGTGGCAGTGCTGGGATGTGGCCATTTATGAGGTGATGAACCATGAGGGCTGTGCCCTTATGAGTAGATTAAGGTGTCTATTAAATCTAGTGGATTAATGAATTAATGGGTTATCATGGGAGGGAAACTAGTGGCTTTATGGGAAGAGGAAGTGAGACCTACCTAGCTCATGAGCACGGTCAACCTGTCACCACATGATGCCCCTGCCTCACCTTGGGATGCCCTACCAGCAAAGCAGTCTCTCACCAGACTAGGTCTTTCAACCTTACACTTATCAGCCTCCAAGACTGTAAAAAATAATAAATATCATTTCTTTTGTTTGTTTTGGGGACAGTGTTCTTGCTGTGTTGCCTAGGCTAGAGTGCAGCGGCGTCATCATAGTTTACTGCAACCTCAAACTCCTGGGCTCAAGCCATCCTCCTACCTCAGACTTCCAAGTAGCTAGGTGTCACCACACCCAGTCAATTCTTTCCATGTTTTCTAGAGATGTAGTCTTACCATGTTACCCAAACTGGTCTTGAACATCCTTGCCTCAATTAATCCTCCCAGCGCAGCCTCCCAAAGTGCTGGGATTGCAGGACTGAGCAACCTCACTCAGCCCCGTGTTCTTAATATATCTCTCTAATCAGCCATATTCAAAATCTTGAAAAATTTTAATCCCCTCTTTTCTTCCCCTCCCATATGGAAAATAAGTTCCATTTGTTTTTATTTTGAAATTATATTTTTCTTCTTCTCCCTAGTCTAAGTCTGCACTATATTTGGATATTTGCAAAATCTACAGTGTCCAGTTTTTCCTGCCTCAATCTACTTTTCATGGATATTTCTCACAGTAATCATGCTTAAATGCTATTTTTATCTATCTCTCCACTGGTTAAAAGACACACACACACAACCCCAACTGTTACGAGCCCTTGTTTCTTACTAATCATGTCTCAACTCATCTGGAAGTTGAGAAGACTCTCTAATGGCCAGCCCTACCCTTGGGAGAAAGCCTTCTAATCCCCAGCACAAACTCTTTTTTTTTTTTTTTTTTTTTTTCAGTCTGTCTGGCTTGCTTTTTGGCTCTTGAGTTATCCATGCTAATGTTTGCCTCTGGGACTTTGTATTGTTTTCTTTTTGTTTTTTGTTTTTTGTTTTTTTTTGGCTACCTAAATTCTGCCACCCATGGCATCCAGCTCAAGTCTAATATCCTGCTCAGATCCCAGGAGGCCTATTTCACTCTTGCTAAACTTGACACCACAGATTACTTTGGGCCTGAAGGGCTATTATTTCCTATATACATCCCCTTATTTCCATACTGTATAAATGCCAGAAATGTAAGTGCCTGAACCCATCCATCTTATTCTGTACACTGGGCCTTCCCTTGGTCATTTCCTCACTGCTTCTTTCCTTCTCACACCTTTTTGTTGTACCCGCTGGAGCTCCCATTTTGTGGTGAGCAAACCATCCTACATCCCCAGCCTGTCTTAACTGAAACTTGGCCACCTTACAAGAACATAGGCTTCCCCTGTTGCTGTCTTCTCTTGAGTTGAGGGGTGTTTACTTTACCAGTCCTCATATACTGCAGGGTTGGGAGACAGTTGGCCTTGTCCCAGCTCCACAACACTACTGCCAGACCAGTGCTCTGAAAATAAATAAGAGATTAAGCCAGCTGGCATGCCCACCTTCCCATCCATCCATTCCTGGATCATCTAACACCTTCCTGTCACTCCCACGATGATTTCTTTGAAAAAAAAAAAAAAAAGCCACTTGGTTCATAGTTTTTCTCTCCTAAATTAAAGTTCCTGAATTACAGCTTTAAAACAATAATTTTTATTATTCTTTCTCTTTAAAAAGGTAGTATAATAAGATCCCTCTATAATTCTTTCTGTCTCTACTCCCACTGCAGTGGTGAGCACTATTCACAGCTTGGTGTGTGTGCTCCCTAAACTGGAGCCTTGAATCCCCTTGTAAAGTCACTGTCTTGTGGATTACCTTTGGAGCTCCTTACACTTCTCCACTTTTATCTGCTCAACTCCAGGGACCTTCACCTACCCTAAACTGTTCTGAGTTAGAGGTCCTAAACCCCAGCATTCCTCCCTCTAACTACAACTCCTTTTCACTTCCAGTTGCCTCAAGCTATCTCCATACTTGCCTTTGAGGTGTAATCACCGAATCTTTTTTTAGATTGAGCTGAACTTCACATAACTCACAATTAACCATTTAATGTATACATTTCAGTAGCATTTAGTGCATTCAAAATCCTGTGTAAATACTACCCACACTATCCACGGATTCAATGCAACCCCTATCAAAATTCCTTTGGTTTTGTTTTTCATTTTCTTTACAAAAAAACTGGTGCTAAAATTTCTATGAAATCTCAAGGGACCCTGAACAGCCAAACCACCTTGATTAAAAGCAAAGTTGGAGGGCTCACACTTGATTTCAAAACTTACTACAAATCTACAGTAATCAAAGCAGTATGGTACTGGCATAAGGACAGATGTAGACCAATGGAATAGAATAGAGAGCCCCAAAATAAGCCCTCACATACTGTATACATGGTCACTTGATTTTCAAGAAGGGTACCAAGACTACTCCATGGGGAAAGGACAGTCTTTTGTCTTTTTAACAAATGGTGTGGGGGGGGGGATTGAGGGGGAGGCCGAATATCCACATGGAAAAGAATGGATTTGGACCTTGCCTTTCACCATTTATAAAAATTAACTCAAGTGGGTCAAAGACTTAAACCTAAGACCTAAAACTATAAAACTCTTAGAAGAAAACACAGGAGAAAATCTTTATGACAGTGGATTTGGCAACAGTTTCTTGGATGTGATACCAAAGGCACAGACAAAAAAATATAGAACAGACAAATTGGACCTCATAAAAATTAAAAAACTGGCTGGGTACAGTGGCTCACACTGTAATCCCAGCACTTTAGGAGGCCAAAGAGGGAGGATCACTTGAGGCCAGGAGTTTGAGACCACTGGGCAATATAGTGAGACCTCTGTCTCTACAAAAGAATTTTTTTTGTTGTTGTTGTTGAGACAAGTCTCACTGTGTTTGCCCTTGGGAGAGTGCTGTGATATCACAGCTCATAGCAACCTGAAATTCTTGGGCTCAAACGATTCTCTTGCCTCAGCCTCCCAAGTAGCTGGGATTACAGGTGCCCCCGCCACAACACCCAGCTATTTTTCGTTGCAGTTGTCATTGTCGATTAGCTGGCTTGGGCCAGATTTGAACCGGCCACCCTTGGTATATGTGGCTGCCACTGTAATCACTGTGCTACAGGCACAGAGCCACTACAAAAAAATTTTTTAAAAGAAAAAGAAAATTAAAAATTTGGGGGCATCAGAAGATAGCATCAACATGGTAATAAAGCAACCCACATAATGAGACAAAATATCTTCAAATTATATATCTGATAAGGGATATATTACAGACACTGACAGAATATGTAAATTATATTTTAAAACAAAAATGGGCTGGGTGCTGTGGCTCACTCCTGTAATCCTAATACTTTTGGAAGTTGAGGTGAGAGGATCACTCGAGGTCAGAAGTTCAGGACCAGCCTGAGCAAGAGGGAGACCTTGACTCTACTAAAAATAGAAAAGATTATCTGGGTACCTGTAGTACCAGCTACTCTGGAGGCTGAGGCAGGCGGATTGCCTGAGCCCAGGAGTTTGAGGTTGTAGTGAGCTATGATGATGCCATTGCACTCTAGACAACATAACAGAAAGAGACTCTGTCTCAAAAAAAAAAAAAAAAGAAAGAAAGAAAGAAAAGATAAATAAAACAAAAATGTTATCACACTATTTTTGTGGGCTAAAAGATATTTAAAATTTAGCAGTTTACTCTCTGTATATGTATTTGTGTAAGTGTGTGTATATGTACAGAGAGTTTGCAACTTATGATAGTTTGATACAACTTTTCAACTTCATGATGGGTCTATCAGTGTATTAAATGCATTTTAGACCTACTGTATTTTTAGCTTATATAGGGTTTATTGGGATGTAGCCGCATTGTAAGTTGAGCATCATCTGTATTTATAAAATATATGTCAAGAAAGGCATTTATGAGCTATTAACCTCACAAGATTAGGGGATATGTCCTTATGTGTAACATTTTTTCTACGGTGCCTGGTACAAGGTCTTGACCTATAGTAAGTTTTCAATATATACTTTTAACTAAATGAATAAAGGAGAGAGAAAAAGAATACTCTAAGCCCCGTATTACCATCAGCATTATTTTTCAAAACTTCAGATCTGGCAGTGCCTGTGGCTCAATGGGTAAGGCGCCACTCCCATATACCGATGGTGGCAGGTTCGAACTCCTCCCTGGCCAAACTGCAACAAAAAATAGCCAGGCATTATGGTGGGCACCTGTAGTCCCAGCTACTCCGGAGGCTGAGGCAAGAGAATCGCCTAAGCCCAAGAGCTGGAGGTTGCTGTGAGCTGTGATGCTACAGCACTCTACCCAGAGCAGGGCAACAGCTTGAGGCTCCGTCTCAAAAAAAAAAAAAAAAAAAAAAAAAAATTCAGATCTGATTGTGCCATTCATTGCTCAGAAATCTTGCATAATAGGCTTGGCACCTGTGGCTCAAGCAGCTAAGCTGCCAGCCACATACACCTGAGCTGGCAGGTTCGAATCCAGCCCGGGCCCGCCAAACAACAATGACGGCTACAACCAAGAAATCTTGCATAACCTCGTAGTATCTTCAGAATCTGGTGTGAGCTCCTTAGCTGATGAGTGCAGGGGGCTCCCTCCATCTGCTGTCCCTGCTCAGCCCTGTCATGGTACAGCACAGGGAGTGCCTTCTGGCTTTGTACACCTTGGTAAGTAGGGACAGTACATGCTACCTCAAGGATTGTTGAACGTTTAAATGAGGTGTCATCTGAAAATTTCCAGCACGTAGTTGAGACCAGTCATTTAGCCCTGGATTCTTCTTCCTCCTTTCCCTGGCTCTTCAGCCACCTGGAGTGTTTGCCCTCTGAGCAGGAACTTGTTCGCTTCTCCAGATTTTGCTTGTGCTTTCCCCACTGTGTCCTGTGTGTTCTCCCCATCTCTCACCTCTACAAAAATTAAAGGAATGCTTCAAGACATTTCAAATGACACTCAGTGGAAGCTTTCAGACTCCTCTGGGAAACTTAATCCTTTTTTAATGCATTCATGTAATTTTATGTGACAGTTTCTAAGACGCTTTCATAGACTGTCTTACATTACAGTTATTTGTGGACATAACTTGTGAATATGGGTGTCTGTCTTAAGAGCCCAACACAGTATTTACTAAAATGAATCGATTTTTTTTGACCAGGAAATTTGGGTCTTAAATCTCATAACTGGAATACATCATAAAATTGCTCAAAGTATGCTGTCTCTATAAATAGTTCCTCTCGTTATGTGATAACACCCAGCGTGGCAATTTAGCACCCTTGCCTCCCACAACTGCTTGAGACAAAGTGAGGTAATGTGGCTTCTAGGTGTGGGTGGTAGTGATGGTGGTGATGAGGAAGCCCACAGCTGCTTGGACCAGGGTAGACACACACCTGACCCAGCACCAGCCAATGATTTGTTCAGAAAGGAATTGTGCGGTCCAGCCAGGTTCTCTCCGAGGAGCCAGGTTAGTTCATGTCTCCCTGAGGAATTTCCCGAAGTGCTGCAAGTTGATTGCAAGTACTGGAGCTTAGTGATCCTACGGTGGAGCCAGGCTGAGCAGCCATGTTGTTCCTTCCACAGGATGAGCATGCAGAGAAGGGCAGGCAGAATGCAGGAGAGGCTGGTGCTGGCTTGAACCTGTTGCTGAAGAGTCCCCAGTCCTCTGGCCGGTCTGAGTGAGGCCTAGCCACACCTAGTGTTCTGTCCTAGGATTCTGTGAGATTTCTATATATACTCCCAGTAAACGCCCCTTTCTACCTCCGTGGACTAGTGCCTCTTACAGTCATGTGCATCCCGACTACAGAGAAAGAAATCAATTATTTGAATTGACTCCACCTGTTCCATGTCCACGCTCCTGGATTTCTCTCTCATCTTTGACCTTCCTTACTAGCTAATTATGACTTTGGGCAATCTTTTGTTCACTCTGTGTCTCTTTCTTTGATAGACAAAATGCAATCATTTCATATATTGCTATATCACTTTCCATACATTTTCTCACATGAAATTTTTTTTTTTTTATTAAGACAAAGTCTCACTCTGTCACCCTGGGTACAGTGTTGTGTTGTCATAGCTGAGAGCAACCTCAAACTCTAGGGCTCAAGTAATCCTCTTGCCTCAGACTCCTGATTAGCTGGGACTATAGGTTCTTGCCACAACACCTGGAGCTTTTCTATTTTTAGTAGAGATGGGGTCTTGCTCAGGCTCGTCTCCAACTCCTAAGTTTAAGTGATCCACCTGCCTTGGCCTCCCAGAGTGCTAGGATTACAGGCATGAACCACCGCGCCTGGCCTCACGTGAATTTTTTTTTAAGTTCTCAGAATATAGGCTAAGAACTTCTTTCCACATTTTATAATCAAAGGAACTTTCCCAAGACCTCACAACTAAATATGAGTGAAAATGGGACACCAGTCTCTGACTTCTGTCTCCACAGGAGGTCATCAACGCTACCTCAGAGAATATAAAGAATAAAAAAAGAATGATAAATATTTGCAGATTAAATGAGTGAATGGATGAACAAACTCTTAAGATCTGTTTCTTTTTTCTTTCTTTTTTTTTTTTTTTTTTTTGAGACAGAGCCTCAAGCTGTGACCTGGGTAGAGTGCCGTGGCATCACAGCAACCTCCAACCCCTGAACTCAAGCCATTCTCCTGCCTCTACCTCCCAAGTAGCTGGGACTGCAGGCGCCTGCCACATCGCCTGGCTATTTTTTGGTTGCAGCCATCATTGTTGTTTGGCGGGCCTGGGCTGGATTCAAACCCGCCAGCTCAGGTGTATGTGGCTGGCGCCTTAGCCGCTTGAGCCACAGGCGCCGTGCCAAGATCTCTTTCTTGAGAATCTTTGATGACTTTCAAGTCATCAGAGGTAATAATGACTTCATATTATATTTTTATGAGTCCTGTTTCAAAATACTGATACAGAGTTGGACCACTGGATTGAAGTACCCTGTTTCTGAAAATGTGCATATTACTCCTGCTTACAGCATGGAATTCAGGAAGATTCCAATTACCATCTGGAGGTTTAATTTCAAGAGTTTGGGCTTAAGCCCTTACATATACCCATGGGAAATACTTGGTATTTCCCCACTTTAAAGTGTATTAGCTCAGGTCACAAGGAGCTTTCACTACCAAGATAGCCCCTGAGAACTTCCCAGTGTCACTGAGGCCACTCACAAGCCTGACCAGGTCTCACTGCTGATGGGTTTTTTCCCTTCCTTCCTCTCAGCCAGGGCAAACCACCCTGTACTGCTCTGATGAGTCACCACACTTTCCTTCACCTGTTGCCACCAGACCATGTGGATTTTTTCTCAATCCTCCCCCCACACACAGACCCAGAAAAAGAAGAGTACGTTATGCAAACTAGGTGTGAGCATAAGGACACAAGCCCCTTCCTCTCACACCAAAAAAAGCACATTGAGGGTCCTTTATGTAATTTAGAGATTAAGCAACACATCATGTTGCAATCAGACCTATATGAAAAAGAGATGGAAGGAGAAAACAGGTTTGGAGCAACTCGCTGCTGAAAGGGCTCACCCTCAGTTTGACCTAACAGGTGCACCAGTATAGGTTGGAAGGGAAGATAACATTAGGCTCTTTTTCTGTAATGATGAGATCTACCATTATAGTGATGTATAGAGATATGAGTAACATTAAAGTCTTTACTACATGCCATACCTGGGTTAAGTCGTTCATGTACATTGCATATATAAGAAAACACATGGAAAGCCTTTACTATGGTGCCTGGCACAAAGGACACGCTCAATAAGTTACAGATAATAGTAGTACTAGCATCCTATTTATCCTTACAACCATCCAAACTCTTTGCCAAGCCTTTGCTCTTTAGTTATTCATTACTTCAGGATATATTGAGCATGTACAATGAGCACTTATTATCAGTTTAGCCTCTGGGCACACGTGGAGAATAGGGCGTATGGTCTTTCATACATGGGTTTGGATCTGGTAGTACCATCTTGCTGGGTGAGTTAGGGCATGCTTCTTGTATTTTCTGAGCCTAAATTTATTCAACTTTATTCATTTGTTAATAAGTACAGTAATTTCTATTTCATAGGATTGTTGATAGGATTAGAAACACATACAAAGGGCTTAGCCTTTTGTTCAGGCAGGAAGCTCCTATTAGCATCATGTAATATGGGATTTCTATATATCATTCTTTTTTTTTTTTTTTTAGAGACAGAGTCTCATTTTGTTGCCCTCAGTAGAGTGCCATGGCATCACAGCTCACAGCAACCTCCAGCTCTTGGGCTTAGGCGATTCTCTTGCCTCAGCCTCCTGAGTAGCTGGGACTACAGGCGCCCACTACAACGCCTAGCTATTTTTTGGTTGCAGTTTGGCCGGGCCAGGTTTGAACCCGCTGCCATTGCTATATGGGGCCGGCGTCCTACTCACTGAGCCACAGGCACTGCCCTATATATCATTCTTGAAAAAGGATACAAAGAGAGAATCCCTTTCCAGGACAAATAGCCTGGAATCTGAGCCTTAGCTTACCTGACGTCTTTCTTCATCAAAGCGACAATTACCACATGACTGGCCAATGTGATTCAAAGTTGAGGTCAGCATTTCTTGAACAATTTGGTGTATCTAGATCCCATATCTCTGTTGGACACATGAAGTGCTGCTGTACACAGAAGGGAGATTTTTTAAAAACTGAAGAATATGACTCAAGAATAAATTTGAATTCTTTAGAAATCTTAAGACATTTGGCATAACATGTAGTTAAATACAACAGTATCTCTCTTGGTTCCATAACACTTCTGATGAAAAAGTAAGGAATGTGAAGCCATAGAGCCAAACGAATCATGTAAAACCCTCCTGAAAAGAAGTTTTTCTTTGTTGATTACCATCCAGAGACAACATTTTTGGAAACTTCAAACAGTATCAGTTTATGAGGATGAAACCCTCACTCCTCCCTGACCTTTTGAGAACTTTAAACTGAATGATTTGAAGCCCCAACAAAGAAACTAAAGTCAAAACTGATTTGGGGAAAAACCATTAACTCTCTGACCTCTCTGTACTTACTTTTCAGAAAATTTTTATGTGCTTATTTATTTTCTTGGTTTTGTTTTGTTTTTGTTTCATATGTGAAATGTTCCATCTGAGTCATTTTCTGTATTTATTCCTGAGAATTTTAAGTTAAGTGTGTGTGTTTCTCAAACTTTTTTTTAACTCCAATCCTCGGTAAAAAATATATATTGCATTTTAACCTAAAATACACGTATATTTGTGTATGTATCTAAAACAAAAGTTTCATGAAATCATAGCCCTGTAATGAATTGTACCCTATGTTTTGGGGCTTTTATAAAAAATTATATTCTATCATATGTAAAAAAAGTCAAGGCAGAAGTTCAGGAGGAGCAGGGAAAGGATGAATAGGTAGAACAAAACACTTTTAGGGCAGTGAGACTATTCTGTATGACGTAGTAATGATGGATTAATGACGTCACATTTTTAGTAAAACCCATGGAACTATAAAACACAAAGCATGAACCCTAATGTAAACTATGGACTTTAGTAAATAGTGGCATATTGATATTGGTTCATCAATTATAACAATTACTTTCTGTATAATTTTTTATTTATATTTTTTATTACTTTTTTTGAGGGAGGGAGGGAAGGTGGACAGAGGCGAGAAAGAAAGGAGAGAAGGAGAGAAAAGAGAAAGACAGAGATAGAAAGTGCTGCTGTTTAATAGCTGTAGGCCTCTGGGTAACTTATCTAACCACTGTCCTCACAGTGTTTTCAGATAAAAATGGGGGTCATGATACAGATCAGTTAAGTATTAAATATGGAATGTAGTTATCATCTTGGTCCTGGAAATCTGCAAAGCCATAGGAAGTTGACCTTGGAACTTTCTTCCCATTCTTCGTATTTCCTCTGCTCTCATTAACATCTGTTCCTTAATGAACATCCCAACCCCATTTTCTGCAGCCAATCATGTTAGAGACCTTTCCCAAACACCTAATGTTTCCTCCCATTTAGTCAGTTAATTCACTTTATTTTCTAAGGAGTTATGGGACAGATCACCCCCACCTCCCACCATCCCCTTACGTCCATGAGATGAACCCCATTGACACTGAACTTAAGGGGCAGTCCAGAGAAGGAAAAACACCTTGTGCAAGGTGCCAATGCTCTCTGAGAGCTGCAGTTCCAGTCCCCTGGTTTGGTTTCAGTGGGACTGCTTTTAGGTGGTTTGAATGACTAACAACAATTATAGCATCTAAGTTATTATTTAATGAAAGTCTGTAATTTGCTAGGCATGTGCTAAAGAGTTTACATAAATTATCTCAAAGCCTCACAACAATCTTGGCAGGCTAGGTTTTTTCTTTTACAGATGAAGAAATTTAGTCTTTGATTCATTTATTAATTCATTAAGGAACAGATTTTAATGAGTGCTCCTATGTGACCAGTGTGGGATGAGACACCAGGGATAGAAAGGGAAATGACATGTAGCCCTTGCTCTTAGGAAACTTAAGGTCCTTTGGTGAATCTGGCAAATCCACAGACAACTGCAACCCTCGAGTAAAGCCCAGGAAGGGTTAGAAAACACAGAAGATGGCACCTGACCAGACTGAGGTTGACATGGAAGTTGGTCTTTTCTGGTCTGTTCTTACTTTCTTAAACCCATTTGATCTGAAGTCTTTCTCCTTCCTCATTCCTTCAACTCCCCTGACACACACACCAGATGAACAAAGCTAGAGCAATTCTTCCAACTCCCTGTAAGTCCTTTTCTGCCCTCTTATCTAAACTAATAAATGCCAGTACTCAGGGACCACGTGCATCTTGAACAGGAAACTCCCAAAGATAAAATGTACCAAAACTAAGAGAACCGCATGGTTTATCACCCAAATCAAGGCACTTTTGAGGATGAAAGAGGCCCTGTGAACAATTATGCACCAGGACAACAAGAGTGAACTAGATGTGTCCTAGCAACCTGGAGCACAGGTGTAGGCTAAATATAACCTGAAGGAATACCTGGGACAAAGAGACTTGGAGCAGCAATTCCTTGGTGTGTGTCAAGCCTCTCCTCTAAGCAATGCCATGGGCTTGAATCCTGGGCCTCCTTTCCCTATGCACAGGGAGGCCCTTGCTGGCAGTAAGATGGGAGATGGTTGCTGTGACAACAATCATAGCAGTCCCTTAGGAGTTGTTACCACGGTGAAGGGACCAGCTAGGGGAATACTCAAGAAGGAGCAGCCCCCAGGTGGGGGGAGGGGGCGCCCCCTCTGGGGACTAGAATCAACGATCCCACTTATTGGAGATGGTGAGCCAAGTCCATGTCATGCTTCACTGATGCATGGCTGGACCAAAGAAAGAGCTCATTGAATTGTTCACAGAAAAGAGTGGTGCCCAAAAGGCCAGGGCTCCAGAATGAGGCTGCCTCAAGCACAGTGCTTGGCAGGGCAGCAGGGCTGGAAGGTACAGCAACGGCCTCCCAGAATCACTTCTCAGAGCAGGGATTTGCATCACCAACTGGCCCCTGCAGAGACAGATGGGAACTCACAGGTTTTGTCTGTTTGTGGTTTGCTGCTGATGGGAGGTGTCAAAAGGCATCTGAGCTGCAGCCCAGCCTTCAGGAGAGGGAAGCCCAGAGCAGGAGGCACTGAGACAACAGGCAGCTGTGCCCCCAGGCCTTTGTCAGCAGCTCCTTGCTTTCTAGAATCTAACTGCACAACCAAGAGATTGAGGCCAAGGTTCCCAGCCTCAGGTCTAATCCTGTGTTATAACCTCCCAGCTGAGTGAATGAGGCTATAAAACATAATTTACTGTCTACCCAGCAATATCCCCAAGCCCTTGTCTATCTTCTCTCTCTTGCTTTTCTCAGAAACTCTGGATACTATTATTATCCATAATTTATTAAGAAAAAAACTGAGGCACTGGATAGTGGTGGAGCCAGGATCTACACTGGCTGTGTGAGCATTAGAGGCCTATCCTCTGCTGCCTCTGTTTCATGAATTGTAAAGTGGGGATGAATGTAGCACCTCCTCCCTAGGGTGTTGTGACATTCAAGTGGGATAATCCGTTTACAGCGTGGGCACAGCGCCTGCATGCAAAACAGCATCAGCTCCTGTTAGTATGATTAGTTCCGGCCTCTCTGTGGCCTTGCTACTGTCTGTTTCTTCTCAGCATCCTTCAGACAGTTTTCTGACTGAATATCACAAGACTTTCAGCTTCTTGGTTAGGCCACATTGTCTATTTGGCATGTGTGTGAAGGGAAGCAGGCAGTGGAGATCAAAATCCCTGCAGGGGAGATGGACAAGAGAAGTGGGTGTCCTCTGCTCTCCTGAACGGTAATCTAGAAATCCCTCACTGGTTAAAGTTCAAGTTTGGTCTTCTGAGCAAAAAGTTTAGAAAAGTTTCTCTATGTATTGGTTTAACTGTAAAATAAACATCTCTATAGCAATAACAACACACTCTCCTGTTTTGTTTGGTTTTTGTGTGTGTGTGTGCCTCCCATGCCCACACAGAAAAACAAAACAAAACAAAATACCAGACGAACTAGCTCTATTCTCCATCCAAAGCTACCATATGTTAGAAAAGGAAAGATTTTTTTCTTCTTGACCAGGGTTAGAAGTAGGGATTGGGGTGATGGTTCCACCATCCTGTTTCCAAAACTCCAATTCCCCTGCAATTCCAAAAATGAATGACCTAAGAGAAGCCCCAGGGAAATTCTGGCTCTGGCTCCCCTGCATACCAAGGGGATTCTCAAATTTCCCCTGCAGGTAGAAGCTTCAAGGATGTAGCCCAGGTGCTCCATGGGGCGAAGTTCTTACAAAGAAAGTGCATGGTGAGTTTCCGACACAGGGCTATGGATGGAAAGACTCTGGCCCCCCTTCTTTGATTCTTTTCCCAGGCCTGTTGGGCTCAATTGCATGTTGCCTGGTCACTGGGGGACCAGCAGGCCCAGGGACTTTATCTACTTATGCTTACCCACAGTGTTTTAATTTCTCTAGTTTGGATATCAGCATTCCAGGATCAATGATGGAGGGATAGAGCAGAGAGGACTAGGTCAGGTGAGCTGTTTCCAAGAACACTCCAGGAGACCTGTGCTGTGCAAGACTGGACACAGCAGCCTTGCCCAACTGCAGACCCACTCGTTCCCTTTGGTGTGGTCCTGGCTTTGTAGGTGTGAAGATTAAAGACATGAAAGAGTTCACAAGTCAGTGGCTCAAGACTTCTCTCGATGTTCCCAGACAGTTCTGTTCAGAGGCGTTAGCCATCAGAAAGTATACTCTATGAGGCTCGAAGTTGTGGCACAGTTTGCATGTTCAACCTTCTTTACTCCCACAATGGATGGATGGAGCTGATTTGCCTTCCTCCAAAAATGGCCATGGAGGGGAGCAAAGAAGGAACTAGGACAGATGAGGACATAAGGGGGCAAAAAGAGGGAAAGCCAATACCAAAGAAACTGAGTAGGACATTTTTCAGGGAAGGTTGATCTGTATACAGAAATATCACATGTTGTTTTTAGAGCCAATAATATATGTGTGTGTGTGTGTAATCACAGCCCCACTTAGAAATGCCATAAGGCATTTTGCTTAATCTTAGTCCCCAGTTTCTCTTTTCTTCCCCCACCCCATTGGACAGAAAGCTCCAGTTTGACAAATGCAATACAGGAACTAGGATACAGCCACATATATTACATCAACTTTCAGAAAGCAGGAGGAGAGAACTGAACACTTGCTGGTGGGAAAGAGTTTGGTGGGGGGTGGTTCTTGGCTAGGCACCCCATGGAGAAGGATCTGGTTCACTTAAAACCCGGTGGAGAGCAGCCTGTGCTAGAAACTTACTTGCAGCAAAGAAAGCCTGGCTTTGGCTAGAAGATAAGCATGGGCATGTTTGACCCTTTTATGACCTTCATTAGATATTACCATAGCTAGGCAAGAAGGTAAGAGGCTGACCTCAAAGAGATAAAGACTATTTTCCTTTGAGCTAGAGCACCCAAAGATCTCTGTTTTGTTTCTGCCTGGAGACAGGTAGAGCTCATTCCAACCCTGCAAAAGGTCACTGAATCCCCCGCATCCTTGTTGTAGTAACTGTTTCTGTGGACTCTCTTTGGAGGAAAACATACTACTTAATACTGGACAAAGACACCTGGGATTTTATTGCTTGTTGTTCTTTGTTGTTTTGGTTTGTTTTAGTTTGCAAGAGTGGATTATGATCACTTTAGAGTCTGGTTTCCCCTGTGCCAGAAACAAATCCTAGTACGTCCTGTTTCCGGCTCATCCCCAACCCTCGCAAGCTGGAATGAAGAGAACAGAGAGCGACTGACTTCCCCTTCCCGGGGGTGGGTGCCATTGGAGTTCTTTCCCAGATCAGCACACAGCATCCGGGACCCTCCCATAGTGTCTCCACTCTATGGGAAGAGTGGAGACACTCCCTACTCCAGCCCCAACCTAAATTACTTACAGAACAGCAATAATCAGTTGCCTGTGACAAGTAGTTCTTTGCAATGTACACAGCTGAAATAGTTTATCACAAGCTGGTTTGTAATTTTAAATATACCTGTACCCTACCCAGATTTCAGCACATTAGTAATTATCCTGTCCTAAAACCTGGCGACTGGGAGGAGAGAAGGCAGAGGGGTGGGGATTTGAAAGAGCAGCTGCAGGGCCCAGATCTGCTATCCTCTGCTTGCTAATAATAGCTCCCATTTTAGCCAGCGCTCACTCTGCCAGGTTATGCCTGTAACCCTCACAACAGTGCTGAGAGATGCAGGTGATTCTTATCTTGATCATGAGGGAGTGAAGGCTCTGAGACAGGGAGAGTTTCTTCTAAACTTACACCAACAGTTGGAGCTGAAAGCAGCTCTGACCTTCTGATCTCAAGCCCTGTACTCGTCCTCAGGCTGTACTGTGGGTTCAAGCCAATGAGTTTAACAAGAGGGGGTGCCAGGAAATGCCAATGAGACAAGAGGGGAGTCATTGCCAAAATGCCAAACCAGAAGGGGTTTGGAACCTGAGAGTTGGCAGTTCGCCGCCATGACACCTTGGGGCCAAATAGAGGTGTTCTTTGGGACCCCGAGTGCCTTTTTTAGATCATAAGCGTAGTATCCCATCTTTGGCTATTGCCTGCCACTAATTCAGTTTGGAAATTGCAGGTTTGGAGAGCTGTGGATGGGTTTTAAAATTTATGTCAATGTAATCTCTGTGCTAAAGGCTAGTAGAAAAAAATAATGAAGCTGCTTTGCAAACTGGTCTTCTTTGAAGATGTTTAGAATGGAATGAGTACTCCTTCACTGGATACCTCCCAATACCTAGCCCCCAAAGAGCCCCAGAGAGGCTTCCTTATCTTTCCTCACCTCAGCTTCCTGCCCCGCTGGCTGCAGGTGTCTCTGTGTGATAATGATGGCAACCACTCTGGTTAAGCACCAACACCAAGGCATGCTACCAGGCTATCTTCACCCTCACCACGCGGCCAGATGAGCTGCGTGGTGGATTTGAGATCACCCTCTCCATCTGTCTCTCCTTGATAGTTACATTTCCCTTCCATGTGGTATGTTTAGTGGTTGATGATTCCAAAGCATTACATACATCTTTAAGAGAGCACTTGCTATATGCCATGCATTGTTTTAAGTCCTACATGTTACGCTCTATTCTTATAAAACAGAACAAAGTGGTAGTACTATTATCTCCATTTCATAAATGATCTAAATCAGAGTTCAGAAAGGTTAAGTAATTTGCCTCTTCTTGCACAGACGATTGAATAGGAATCCGGGCTGCCCAACTCTTAGCTTCTCTGTCACAGTGATTCTAGCCTGTGTTCATTCAAATGACTCTTCCCAACAGGCTAGCCCTATCTCTGGTTGGGGTGCTGCTACTATAATTGGCTCTTGGCTGCAACACTGAAATTATATCAAGTTTCCAGGTGAATGAGGTACTATTTTAGGTTGTCAAGGAAAATATCACTCAGTGCTGTTGATGTTCTCCATGGAGTGGCTCTGAGTGATTCACCTGCCCTGGGCACACCCTCTTCTCTTGCTTTGTCTCTGGGCCCTGTGACTCAGTTTCTAAGGTTATCAAATGTGGTTGCTGGACAGCTTTGGTGGCATCATCGCCTATTCGTAGAACATGCAGTCAGCCATCTGGGAAAGACACAGAGCAGAACACCATGAGAGGAGCAGTACTTGGGGTCACTCTGACAATTTCAGAGCTTAAGAGGGACCTTTAAGGGCACAAGGATAATAATAGCCAATGTTTATTAAGCCTCACAGCATGCTGTCTCTGGTCTCAGCACATTCTAGGAACCATCTCATTTAATCCTCCCCTTAACCAGCTAATGTAGATCCTAGTATTACCTCCTTTTGGCAGAAGAAAAACATGAGGTACAGAGAAGTGACAAGATTTCCCACAAACACAGGGCTCATAAACAAGGGATCTGGGATTCAAATACAGCCAGCAGCTCCAAAGGTTGAACTCAACATGGTTCTATAACTGATGCCTGAATGTCCTTCCCCGAGGCTCTATTTTGGGGAGATGAGGACTTTTAGCCAGCTTATTACTATCTCCATTTTCAACCTTAAATGAGCGCCTAGAAGCAAAGTGAAAAGAAAACACACATCCTGATTAGGGAACAGCAAGGTTGGGAGGAGAGAGGGTGGGGGTAGAATCTTACAAGGCTGTAATTCAGTCACTGATGTCTCTAATTGATCACTGGGAAGAATCAGAACAGACTTTCTCAGCCAGCATTCATGGTGGTAGGCAGGGTGAGGAGGGCAAATCTGGCACTTGATCCTCCACGTTCTAGAAATAAGACTCCAGCCTTGTTCATCCTTCCCCTCCTGCACCCCCCTGCTGGGCTCTCATTCTTGCCACCTGTTGCTGCTGGTTGCTTGCCCCCATTTCTAAGATGCTGACAGGAAGGAAAAGTGTCTCTCAGCTGCAACATAGGTTTCTTTTAGCATCCAAAAAGCTGAGTATTACAATCTGGGGCCTATTAATTATAACATTACTACTTTCTTTTGGATGAAGTTAAAAAAGTTATGCTAAGGTGCTTGCAAATTATATATCTGATAAGGAATTAATATCTAGGATATACTAGATGTGACAAGGAACTACAACTCAACAACACTAAATCAAATTAAAAAATGGACAAAAATTTTGAATACTTTTTTTTTTTGAGACACAGTCTCACTATGTCACCCTTGGTAGAATGCTATGTCGTCATAGCTCACAGCAATCTCCAGCTCTTGGGCTTAAGCGATTCTCTTGCCTCAGCCTCCCAAGTAGCTGGAACTAAAATACACACAACACTCGGCTATTTTTTGTTGCAGTTGTCATTGTTGTTTAGCTGTCCCCGGGCTGGGTTTGAACCAGCCACTGTTGGTGTACGTGGCTGGCGCCATAACCACTGTGCTACAGGCGCCGAGCCTGAGTAGATATTTCTTCAAAGAAGATATAACAAATGGCCAATATGTATGCGAAAAGATGTTCAACATTACTAATCATTAGAGAAACACAAATCAAGACTAAAATATCCCTTAGGATGGCTGTTATTAAAAAAATGGAAAATAAATGTTGGCCAGGATGTAAACAAAGTGAAACCCTTGTGCATTATTGGTGGAAACGTAAACTGGTACAGCCGCTGTGGAAAAGTTTGTCTGTTCTTCAAAAAGTTAAACAGAATTATCATATGATTCAGCAATTCTGCTTCTGGGTATGTCCCCAAAAGCATTCAAAGCAGGGGTTCAGAACTTAATACACTCATGTTCATAGTAGCATTATTCACAATAGCCAAAAGGTAGAAACAACCCAAATATCCATCAACAAATAAATGGATTAACCAAGTATGGAGAACACATACAATGGAATATCATTGGCTATAAACAGGATGAACATCCTACAACACGGATGAACATTGAAAACCTTATGCTAAGTGAAATAAGGCAAATACAGAAGGACAAATATTGTATGATTCCACTTTCTTGAGATACCTAGAATAGGTGAATTTATAGAGACAGAAAGTAGGACAAACTTTCAGAGGCTGGAGGGAGGGGGGACATTGGAAATTCTTTTTTCTTGTGGTTCTTTTCTTTCAGATTAATGTGAAATTACAAACAATTAGGTTGCATTGCTTGTGTTTGTTATGTAAAGTCCCTGTTGAGGTTGTGCCTTCACCCGGGTGGTGTGCCGCATACTCTTACCTTGTGCCTGTTAGGTGAGAGCACATCGATCCCCCTCCCGCTTCTCCACCCTCCTTCCCCCAACTCGAATTTAATTGAATTCTTCTCTTGTGTTGGCTTCTATTAGTTCATCTACTGGCTTCATGTTAGTATTGAGTACATTGGATACTTGCTTTTCCATTCTTGTGATACTTTGCTAAGGAGAATGTTCTCCAACTCCATCCACATTAATACAAAGGATGTAAAACCTCCATCTTTGGGCGGCACCTGTGGCTCAAAGGGTAGGGCGCCGGCCCCATATGCCAGAGGTGGTGGGTTCAAACCCAGCCCTGGCCAAAAACTGCAAAAACAAACAAACAAACAAATAAAATTAAAAAAAAAAAAACTTCCATCTTTTTTATAGCTGAATAGTATGCTATGTATACATACACCGCAGTTTACTAATCCATTCGTGGGTTGATGGGCACTTGGGTTGATTCCACATCTTGGTGGTTGTAAATTGAGCTGTGGTAAAATAAACAATCTAGTGCAAATTTCCTTATGATAAAATGATTTTTTTTTTCTCCTCGGTAGATACCTAGTAGTCAGATTGCGGGATCAAATGGAGGGTCTATTTTGAGTATTAGTTCGCAATCCCACCAACAGTGTAAAAGTGTTCCCTTCTCTCTAAAACCACACCAACCTCTGTAGCTTTGGGACTTTGTGATGTGAGCTCTTCTCATTGGGGTTAGGTAATATCTCCAAGTGGTTTTCATTTGCGTTTCTCTGATGATTAGGAATGATGAGCATTTATTCATGTGTTTGTTGGCAGCCATTCACCTGTCTTCTTCAGAGAAAGTTCTGTTTATGTCTCTTGCCCAGTGATAGATGGAATTGTTTGCTCTTGAAATTATTGTTTAATAGATATAGAATTTCTCACCTATGGTGCATCTTAGAAGGGTACAGGTGAAACTTACTAAATACAGAATACAAATGTCTTCATACAATAACTAAGAAAATGCCATGAAGGCTCTGTTAAACAGTTTGATGAAAATATTTCAGATTGTATATGAAACCAGCACATTGTACCCCTTGATTGCACTAATGTACACAGCTGTGATTTAATAAAAAAAATAGATACAGAGTTTCTGTTTGGAATGATGAAAAAAGTTTTGGAAATGGTTCATGGTTGCACAATATTGTGAATGTACTTAATGCCACTGGATTTTACATTGTAAAATGGTTAAAATAGTAAATTGTTATGTATATTTTACAACAATTTTTAACATTACAAAAGATTGTTGCAAAAAGTTTTATGGAGTTTAATCTTTTCTCAGTTTATAAACCCATTAACATTCACCACAATTAACCTACAGAAAGATGTACCATGTGAAAACCACACTTGGCTCTCCAAGCTGGAGCTAAAAACACCATTACTCTTCTTCTTAGAGTCTCCCCAAAGTGAATCTGTCCACGTATGGTTGCTATTGGACCCTACCTGTTGCTACAGTATCACTGTGCCGTGTTACCAATGAATGTGGCATGTCCTGACTTTCAAAGCATTCACATGGTGAATAAAACCATTTTTGTGCTCCTTGTGTATAAGGCCACATCTCTTCCAAGTACTTCAGCATTTTTTTTTTTAAAAAGGTAAGCTAAGGATTTATCTGGCTAGAGTTTAAACTCCAATCATTATTTGTCAGGGACAGAGCCAATTGTAGTGTTTAAACTGCATCGTTATTTAGACAGGGACAGAGCCAAGTTTACAGAATTCTGGAAGGCAAGCTTAACCTCAAGGCACCTTAGCAGTTGTTCTGTGTGGCTGGTCCTAAGGATTTAATTCAGAGCAAATTGTTCATTTAGAACCCAAGTTTCCTCTACAATACTGGAAATGTAAAGACAAATAAGGCTTAACTCGTGTGGCTGTAAGGCTGACGGTCCAAGAAATAATGCTAACAGAGTAAAATGAGTGTTAATACGTACATGTGCAATGTGCCTTGTTGACTAGGGTCAGGGGCTGTGAAGCGTCACAAGATGAGACAGCGCTTAGGCCACATCCTTTCTCCGAAGAATGGGGTTTACCAGGGTGATGAAACGCAGAGGAGGACTTTGTGTAGAAGGAACTGCATGTGCAAAGCCACAAAGCTTGGCAGATGGGACATTCAGAACACCACAAGTAGCTGTGTGGGGGGAGAGCAAAGGTGAGTGGGAGAAGGACATAGGAGGAATTGAGATTTCGTCGTAGCTCAACTGGTAACTATTAGAGAATTTTAAGCATAGAGGGGCCCTGGAGGGGCGTGTTCAGGTTTTCAAATGTAAAGTTTAGTGGATGGAGTTGAGGAGTTAGAAGCTTGGGACAAGAAGACTAGCTGGAAGGTTGTCAGAGTAATCCAGATGAGAGATGAAGAAAACCCACAGTCAAGAACTATTTCCAAGGCGGCAGAGGCAAGATAATAATTGTAACTGTTTTCCTAGACTGAAGTTCAAAATGAGGTCACGGTGATTCTCATCTCAGAATTATAGCACCGTGGGGGCCCTCAGAGCTGAAAGGCAGCTGGTTCCTCTTGTGTCCCCTTCTTGTGACCAAGCTCAGGAGCCCCAGTGTAGTAATGGGGATGGAGCCTGAGTCTGCCCCTTCCTTCCTGCCTTTTCTCTAAGGCTGCCTTACTCAACCTGCCTACATTAGCTGAAGACATGGGCTTTTATTTTACTATCAATTAATTTTATTTTTTACATATTTATATATTTTACTTATATACTGCATCCACCCATTTCCCATCCTAACCTGAAAAAGGTAACCATAATACTAGTTTACTAGTTTCTTTCTTTTCTTCTTTTTTTTTGAGACAGAGTCTGACTTTGTTGCTCCAGACTAGAGTGCCATGGCATCAGCCTAGTTCATAGCAACTTTAACCTCTTGGGTTCAAGTGATTGATCCTCCTGCCTCAGCCTCCTGAGTAACTGGGACTACGATGCTCAATCAATTTTTTTTCTATTTTTAGTAGAGACAGTGCCTTGCTCAGGCTGGTCTCTAGCTCCTAGGCACAAGTGATCCATCCACCTCAGTGTCCCAGAGTGCTAGGATTATAGGCGTGAGCTATCTTGCCCAGCCTGTTACGTTTCTTATGTCTCCTTCCAGAGATTTTTTCTTTATACTGAAATTCAAGCAAATACACAGGATTATATACTCTTCCCTTCCTCCTTTTATTTCTATTCCTTTTGGGGGTCTGTTTTAGGATACATTTAGGAAAGCACAGGGGGGTCATTCAGTCCTAAGGAGCCAGTCCTGTCTGATGATGGGTCCTTCTCTGCAATGCCTTAATGTATAAGGACCAAACACAAAGCCTTCTACTGAGGCAAGGCCTGACTTCCTCAGGAGGCCCCATCATGCCTGGACCTCCTGTGGTAATGCATACTGGGTGGCAGCAGGCAGTGCAGGCAAGACTCTGAACACAGTAGAAATACAGGTGTCACAGGGGCCCCCCAGCTTCAGGCCGAGGAGAGCGAGGCCCTGTGTAATGCTGAGATGTGACTGCTCCACAGCCGAGAGAGCCTGTGTTCTTAGTGACTACTCATCTACTGCATTTAGCCATTTTCCCCTGGGTCTGCTCTTGGGGACAGGTGGCTGGACCACAGGGGACCAGCTGCACATGGCACCCAGAGTTGGTTCCCCAGAACAGACCTTGACCTTGAGCCTCTTCAGGGGCACTGCTGCTCTTTTCTGCCAGCTGATCTCAGCCCTAGCCACCTCTCTGAATATAGCGAAGATATTGCATTAACTTTGAAATTAAAAGGAGAGGCACTAGGTCTTGCTACTTCAGAAAGTTCTTTTGCAGCTTGCAAGCATGGGTCCCTCTGGGAGGAGCACACAATCATTTTACACACCAGAAGTAGCTCAGCCCCAGGGTCTTGGGGACACAGTTAAGCCTTTGATTTCACATGGTTGGGGCTGAGTTCTTTTTGGTGAGTGAAGTGGATTGATAATAAAGGAGGAGGATCTGGGGGATTAATTCAGTTCTGGACATGTTGCATTTATCTGGGTGACCTCTCATCTTCCTGTTATAAACATAAATCCTGATTTTAATGGAATTTCAAAGGTGCCTGTCACTGAAGGAAATGATCACCAAAATGAAAAGACAAACCATATACCGCTAAGGGGTTAGTATCCAAAATATACAAAGACCTCATACAGCTCAATAGCAAGAATGCCTAATTTAAAAATGGGCAAGGGACCTGAATAAAGATTTCTTCAAAGAAGATGTAAAACATGGCCAACAGGTATATAAAAAGATGCTCAATGTCACTAAATCATGAAGGAAATGCAAATCAAAACCATTATGAGATATCACTCACACTTGTTAGGATAGCTGTTAACAAAATTACAAGAAGTAACAAATCCTGGCTAGGGTGTGGAAAATGGGACCCCTGTGCACTGTTGGTGGGGATGTAGATGGGTGCAGTGATTATGGAAAGCAGCATGGAGGCTCCTAAGGAAATTTTAAAAGTAACTACCTCAAGACCCAGCAATCCCTCTTCTGAGTATATACCCAAAGGAAATAAAATCGCCATTTCAGAAAGATACTTGCACTCCCATGTTCATTGTGGCATTATTCACAATAGCCAATGTATGGAACCAACCAAAGTGCACCACAGTGGACAAATGGATAAAGGAACTGTGGTGGGCTCGGGGCCGTGGCTCACACCTGTAATCTTAGCATTTGGGGAAGCTGAGGTGGGAGGATTGCATGAGATTGGGAGTTTGAGACCAGCCTGAGCAAGAGCGAGACACCATCACTACAAAAAAAATTGAAAAATGATCTGGGCATGGTGGTACACACCTGTAGTCCCAGCTACGTTGGAGGCTGAGGAGGAGGACTGCTTGTGCCCCAGAGTTTGAGGTTGCAGTGAGCTATGATGATACTACTACACTTTAGCCTGGGCTATATATATTTATATAGAGAGAGAGAGGCCCTGTCTCAAGATAAAAAGGAAAGAAAAAAAAGGAAAAGAGAAAAAAGAAATATATATATTTCTTTTATATATATATATATATATATATATATATATATATATATATATAGATAGATAGATAGATAGATACACATACATACATACACACACACATAGATAGATTGGAATACTATTCAACCTTAAAAAGGAAGAGATCCTGAAAATTTCCACAAAATGAATAAAACCTGAAGGACATTAGGATAAGTGAAATAAGCCAGACAAAGACTGAAAAATATTGTGAAATCTCACTTATTTGTGGAATCTAAGGGAAAAAAATGTCAAACGCATAGAGATAGAGAATAAAACAGAAGTTCCCAGGGGCAGGCGAAGGGAAGGAAATGGGAGCTGTAGGTCAGAGGATACAAAGTAACGGATGTATAGAAGTTATGAACAATATTTATATCAGGTGTTACTGATACAAAGTAACAGGTAACAGAAGACACTAACAAATCTAGAGATCTAATGTACAACATGAAAAATATAGTTAGTATAGTGTATTCAGGATTTTTGCTAAATGAGTGGATTATAGCTGCCCTTGCCATTAAAAAAGGGAGTAACTATGTGAAATGATGACTGTATTAATTTGCCTGCTTATTCATATGTGTCTCATAACATCACGTTGTATACCTTAAATATACACGATAATTTTTTTATCATTACTAGTGCTTTTTAAAAGTTTCAATAGATTTAGGGCATGTAAGTGTTTTTTGTTACATGGATAAATTGTATAATGCTTTCAGTGTACCTGTTCCTGAAATAGAATTTTTAAAGAAAATAAGGACGGCGCCTGTAGCTCAGTGAGTAGGGCACCGGCCCCATACGCCGGAGGTGGCGGGTTCAAACTCAGCCCCGGCCAAAAACTGCAAAAAAAGAAAAAAGGAAGAAAAAAAAGAAAATACTTAGAAAATATGAGAACATTTAAAATTAGGATATATCAAACATTGTGATTTGCCACAACTTGAGGATTTTCATTAAAAGACAAAGTCATTTCATTTTTGGCCAGTGCTCTACTTGAGAGTTGGCAGGACGATATTGTTGAGGTTGGGGAGCTTTATAGTGACCCAATACAACCGCACTCTGGGTGCCTCTCTCTTCTCTCACCTCGGTAAAAGCAATTTTGTTTGAACCTCTTAACACACTGGAGACATGTTTTACAAAACCAATTTTAAGTGAGTATTAATTCAATTGAGCATTTCTAGTGTGGCTATTTCAGCTGTGCAGAATGCCACAGCAGTGAGGAAATTGTTTATTTCAAAGCAGGAGATGCCAATGCGATGACAGACTTTTTGAAGGCATGTAGTTAGCTGGTGGCTGTTAAATCTACATTTCCTGACATTCATAATGGTCCTTTAGCCACTGGATGTGAGCAGAGAGTTAGTTAATAATCAAGCTTTCTTTTTCATAGCGTGTTCAACAATGCAGAATGCTCTGAAATAATTGTTTCGACTAATCTTAACAATAATTCACTGAGATCGGTAGGGATATCCTGGCCACATAAGAACATCTTAAACGTCATTCTTATAAGACAAAGGTCTATTTTCTCTAGTTTAGAACCTGAATACTCCCTAATAAGTAGAGAGCATACTCAGATTATATTATTTTCAGCAAATGTCCTTTGAGCCCCTCTTACAAGCCAATGAGCATGACAAGATGTTAGGGAACTACAGATGAACAAGACAGTTGCTTCCTGCAAGGAACTTCTTCATGTCAGGGGAGAGACATGAACACTGCTATCTGTCGTCCGATGCTAAAAGTGCCACAATGTCTTCTGGGAAAATGAGGGAGGGGAGAGAAGGATGTCTGTGCTGAGCCCTGCAGTGTAAGTAGGACTCTGCCTGACAGGGAGTAAAGAGAGGACACTCTAGGAGTGGTCACAGCATATATGGAGGACAGAGGCATGGACTGCATGATTTCCTTTTTTTTTCTTTTCTTTTCCTTTTTTCTTTCTTTCTTTTTTTTTTTTTTTTTTGAGACAGAGTCCCACTATGTCACCCACAGTGGAGTGCCGTGGCATCACAGCTCACAGCAACCTCAAACTCTTGGGCTTAAGCGATTCTCCTGCCTCAGCCTCCCAAGTAACTGAGACTACAGGCACCCGCCACATGCCTGGGTATTTTTTTGTTTTGGTTGTTTGTTTTGGTTTGTTATTGTCATTGTTGTTTAGCAGGCCCGGGCCCGGCTGGAACCCACCAGCCTCGCCGTATGTGGCCGGCGCCCTACTCACCGAGCTATGGGCGCCACACTGCATGATTTCTTTAGAGAATTGGTGGGGAAGAAAGGATGAATTTGATTAGGCAGATGGTGCAGAGCCTTGCTTGCTATGCTAAAAGATTTTGATTAGTCCTGGCTCGGAGCCTGTGGCTCAACGGGCTAAGGCGCCAGCCACGTACACCTGAGCTGGCGGGTTCGAATCCAGCCCAGCCCGCCAAACAACAGTGACGGCTGCAACCAAAAAAATGGCTGGGCGTTGTGGTGGGCGCCTGTGGTCCCAGCTACTTGGGAGGCGGAGGCAGGAGACTCGCTTGAACCCAGGAATTGGAGGTTGCTGTGAGCTGTGATGC